>JANHFM010008819.1:57810-68286 GCA_032468115.1 Grayia smithii
GCCTTTTTACTGGTGATTTAAATCATGATTTAAATCGTGATTTAAATCGACTTGATTTAAATCAAATCCACCCTGGTGTGTATTATATGTACATATATGTAATTATAAAATTACTTTGTGACTAAAATATTAAAATAGCTAAATTGCTGAGTGAATACTTCACGTTACTACTGTACTGAACTACTTAACATTGAACTATTGGTTTGATAATATCAAACTTTATGCAAGTATAGTAGCATAATCCAGCTTCTACCCTCCCCGTTTTAAAATTTTTATTGCTACTGAAAGGTCTACTTCAGATCAGAAACATTTAATTTGTCACAATATTAATAGATAAAAAGCTGGTAAAATGTAAAATCCACCAGGTGAAAATTGTATTATTCCCTGTATGTTAGCAGATTAGCTTTTATAATTGATGATAAAATAATCATCTGTTTTTTCAAAATACATTGGAACTGAAAGAAATGGAATTTGGTAGGGTTATTCTCATAGTGAATGAAATGACATTTGATTACCTACCTTCTTACATATTTGTAAACAAGCTGTGGTTGTTTGAAAAATCTTTGAATTAATAAAATTTGGTTTTGTATTCAATAGACAAACATGAAAGCAATTGCTCATAAGTTCTTGGCATAGTGAACAAGTAATATGATGAATAACATATGTGTCCATCCTAGGCTATATTTACTTGCAGTCAGGAATCCATTTTAAACTTCAGGTTTCCTTTCTTTCTCCCTGTAATTTGTTTGGAACTAAATTAAAATTAATCATGTCCAGATCACCTGATATATATTGTGATATCAGGAAAGTGGTTTTCTGATAACAAGTATTTTTTTATTGAAAGTGATGTGAGAATTGTTTAATAATTGCTACTTTTCAATCAGAGGCCAATAGCCTCAACTACAGGTTCTCAAGCTGTAGTCCGCGGACCCCGGGCGGATGATATCACAGGGTCCATGAAGACTTCAAGAAATATTAATGATTTAAATCTTGAGTTCCATCTTGGGGGTCTATTGTCATGGTCCGTTGCCACAAAAAGTATTTAAAAGGGCGCCATGTTGAAGGAAAGATTGAGAACCACCGGCGTAGTGGAAACATATTCCTTCTCCATGAAGGTGGGACCAGCAGTCAGGAATGGGTTAACTCAGTCTGGTATCTGGTAGGACTGAGTCTGCAAGCTGTTAAGTTCCTCGTCTTCCTCTTCGTTCCCAGCTTTCAGACTCAGTCTGATCTGGACAGATGTATTTTGCTGACCTGCCCATTCTTGATTGCCTGGAAAATCAGATCTGCTCCCATTCATGGTTGAGTCATTCCAGCATGAAGGGCGATACTGCCCGATCCCACTGAAAGCCGCTCCATGGTAGGATCCTTGCTCAGGGCTCCCAGCTTCCTAGTTGAGCCTTTGGTTTCCCAGCATGAAAGGCTAACTTGCCTGATCCCGCTGATAGCCGTTTAGAGTGTTGTCTTCTCAGGAGCCTCCCAGCCTGGCTGGTAGAAGGCCATGGTATTCCAGTGTGAACAGCATTTCAGCCGGAGCCTGCTGAAGGCCGTTTCTACGGTGCAATCTCTCAGCTGACAGACTGCCAGAGTGGCGTTTCTGGGCTTCGCCCATATGCTAGGTGTGCAGAGAGGGGGTTTGGAGGCCTCCACCCACTCCTGCCTTAGTCACCAGAGATTGGATCAGCAGAGCCACTCAGGAGCTTGCCCCATGCCATTGGCTTTTACCAGCAATGCAAGTTACCCATCTTGCTGAGAGAGCTGCAGGCCCCTGCTTCCTTCATCTTGCCAAGAGAGCTGCGGATCCAGGTAAGACCTAACCGTCTCCCAAAGCAGCACAGGATCAGCAGCTTTGTGCCACGTAGTACAGCCACTTAGTACAGCCACATAATATAGCATCGGCAGCCCCTCCCCCCGTGGTTAAATTGGCATGGGATGGGATCAAAGCCTTGGGCCTTCCTTGGGCCTTTCAGGCTGCATTACTGTCTGACTGTACAATCTGCCACGTGGCTGTCTTAGAGGCCTAGTTATTTAGACTTCAGCAGCCTTTCAAGATGGCCACCACACCATCAAATAGGCCTCCCAAAAGTGGTTTACCAGGCCTTCTGGGAGCTGACCAAGAGGAGGCAGGGCCCTCTCAACTGAGCCGAATTAAGAAGGGAAAGGCCTCCCAGCCCCTCCCCCCCCAAAAAAACACCAGGAAAGTTTCAAAGGCCTCGGAAAAGGAGGCCAGCAAGAGACACCGGGCTATTGAACGGGCCATTGAGAAGGCCCTTGAGGTGAGCAAGAGGGACAAGGCTCCTTTGGTGAAGGAGCAAATAGCCCCCCCGATTACCCCTGCCCCACAGGTGGTTCTACCTGTTTCTTCTGCCCAGGTGCCTTCAGCTGCCTGGTCCCCATATGGGGAGGCGGTCTCGGTCCCCAGGCCTTCTGTTGACAGCAATTTGCTCTTTGGGCCTCTTTCAGAGCCCTTGGCTCAGTTAATCAGACCCAGGGGGATCCAGACTAAGGCTACCTTTACGCCTATGGCAGCAGGCCTTAGACAAGAATAACTGGACCTGCCACAAATTCCAGCCAACCTGGCTGCCTTCATTTATGACACAGTCCAATGTGGCATTGCCACAGAAATACAACAGAGGACAGGCTCTTGGGTTTCCGACCTCTCCAGAGCTCAGGAGTATCACACACAACCTCAGACGTCAGGGGACCTGGGACATCCTCAGGATCTGGCCTATTCCTTGGCATCTCCCAGCCACGGTTCCCTTGTGGGGAGGAGATGCATGATCAGGACCTGTCTGAGGATGAGGACCTGTCACCTGATCAGCCCTCATTTGTGGAGTTATTCAAGCCTCAGCTCTTTCGCTCTTCACAAGACCAAGGCCACCATTTGGCTGGGCATTGTCCAGCCTTTACCAGACCCTACCCTTCAGTCCCCTTGTTTGAGGAGCCTGCCTTTAAGGCCTAGGAAGTGCCGACTCCTAGATTATTCAGTGATGTGGTGCAGAGACAGTGGTCTGCACCTGTCTCTGGTCCCAATTCTAACAGCCTAGATAGGCACCTTTACAATATGGGTTCAGACCTAAGTAAAGTTCTTCAGGTCCCCACCAGACCTTCCAGTGGTAGCCCTTTCTGCCCCATCAGACCTAACAAGGCCCCCAGAGGAAAGCCTCCACCCTGAAGATAAGCGGTTGGACTAATCACTGGACAAGGCTCACCAGGCGGCAGCTTGGTGCCATTAAGGCCTCCACTGCCCGGTGCGCTCACACAGGGCTGTACTCCTCAGGGTACCACCAGCCAGACAATGTCGGCGGGTGGTGCCCAGAGCGAGGGCATTCCCACTGACCTCCGGACTGCCCCCGACCTCCGCTCCTTCCGGCGCGATCTTAAGACATGGCTTTTCCAACAAATAGGCTGAGACATGGGGTTATTTTAGAATTATTTTAAATTTTTAATATTTTATACCTTTGTATATAGGATTGCATTTATTTTTATATATTTACTATTGTACTTTTTTAATTCTGTAAGCCGCCCTGGGTCCTTCGGGAGAAGGGAGGCATATAAAAGCAATAAATCTAAATCTAATCTAATTAATTAATTAATAATTAATTATTTTATTCATTAAAAGCCTAAGCCTAAATAACATGATATGGCTGCTTTAATGAATTCAATAATTAAAGAACCCATCTTTAATGTGACTTTTAAAGTAACTCATTATTCAGATTCTCATGGAAACCTGAGAAAGGATTTGGCTACCTCAGTAGTAGACAAGTGCTAAACTTACAAAAAGTATGACGTGCTTATTCTAAATCAGTATAAAGCAGATTACCTTACATTATAGCTATTTATATTTTATTTTTATCCAGATAATTTTTTTAAAATTTAGGATTGAAGTGCTAAGGCAGGAACTGGACACATTTTTATACAGTCATTAATATATAAGCTGCATGCTGTATAAAGGAATTGCAGTTGTATTCCTGATAGTATAGTACAGGCAGTATTACTGAAGTCTCTACAGTTGCCCGATGATCCCAAAAAAAATTGGTGGCTGCTTTAAAGAGTTGCAGATGGATGCTACTTTCATACCTCTGGATGCACTGAGATGTATTTATGAAGCTAAATTCCCAGTCATAAATAATGCCAATTGTTTGTATAAACAAAATATAATAAAAAAAAAACCTGGTTCCCCACCCAAAAACACAAAATGAAAACAAAAGAGGCAATTCTGCAATTACCTCCCCACCCCCCATGAAATGTTCTTGCTAATATGTCTGACTTTTTTTTTGTTCGGTACAATGGGAAAATTAAGACATGTAAATCTTTTAGCATGATTAGAACCTGGCCAAGTTTACAGAAAGAATGTTTTCACACACAGTAAAAAAATCTATAGTAAATCAAATCTGAACACTGCATTTCTAACTACACATATATTTTGATTTCAAATTGTTGGTGCTTGAGACTTGTTTCATTTAATGTGTGAAAATGGTTTGAGAAGCTTTCCCACTAACACAGTCCCCCATTACCCAAATGAGAGAACAGCTAAATAACAATTTTTGATTGTTCACAGACATTTAAAAGGGTGCATACAAAGGGTGAGTACAAATTAATAATTTTTAATAATTTGGCAGGATAGCCTGGAGTGGGAACAAAGATATAGAAGAAAGGAAAAGACTTTTCAGTCCATTGGTTTTTCAGTCCTGTTGATGAGAAAAGAAGAGACCAGCCTTTTTAGATTTAATTTCAGACAAACAAGAAACATTAAAATTCTGAGCTTCAGAGGTTGCAGACTACCTAAGACGACTGTTTCTAAAATTATTGATTGATTGATTGATTGATTAATTTCATCAAGCATGTATTAGATAACAGGTATAAGTATAAACATAATTACGAATACATGAAATGGATACGAATAAAAGGGAACATTAGGACAAGGACGGTAGGCACACTGGTGTGCTTATGCACTCCCCTTAAAGATCTCTTAGGAGTGGTGTGAGGTCAACAGTAGCCAGTCTAAGGTTAAAGTTTTGGGGGTTTGGGTAAGAAACCACAGAGTCAGGTAGTGCATTCCAGGCATTGACAACTCTGTTACTGAAGTTGTATTTTCTGCAATCAAGTTTGGAGCGGTTTACCATGAGTTTATATCTATTGTGTGCTCGTGTATTGTTGTGGTTGAAGCTGAAGTATTCATTGACAGGTAGAACATTGTAGCAGATAATTTTATGTACTACGCTTAGGTCAGACTGAAAACAACGAAGTTCTAAGTTGTTTAAGCCCAAAATTTCAAGTCTGGTGCCATAAGGTATTCTGTTGCGAGCAGAGGAGTGGAGGACTCTTCTCGTGAAATATCTTTGGACTTGTTTGATTGTATTAAATGTCCAATATGTAGTACAGGTTCCAGACAGATGAGCTGTATTCAAGAATTGGTCTAGCAAAAGTTTTGTATGCCCTAGTTTGTAGTTCAATATTACTGGAAAAGAAGCTATGTAAGATTAGGTTAACAACTCTTAATGCCTTTTTGGCAATGCTGTTACAGTGAGTTCTGGCACTTAAGTCATTTGAGATTTGTTGCAATGATGAAAGCACTACTGCACCCTTACACTGCAAATCGCACTTAGATGTGTATGAATATTATGGCACACATACAAAAGGGCTTGGGTTGTGGTGCAATAGCTTTTATTAGACTTACCTGATTCCCCTGCAGACCCCACTGGCAGGTTTATAACAAAAAAAAAACCTCCAGGCACACATAGATTCTTACCCAACTAGCTCAGCTCAAGGCTGGCCTAGAGATCTAGTAGAATCAAGGTGGTCTTCCCACCATGCATAATGCAACCATTTATGTGATAGCTCTGAAGTATTACTTTTCCCATGTACTTTTTAAACTTTTGATAAGGCTTAAGCATTCATAGTGGAACAAAGGATGACAAATGACAAATATCTGGCACAGACACTATCCTTTTTCTGTGTGACTTTTACTGTTGCACACAATTATATGCAGAGGAGCAGTTGTATTGTGGTTCACTGACACATATTTTGTCATTTAGACAGACTGTCTTGTTGCTTTGGGCACATATGCTCATGCCTCCTGGTAGTTTTCCAGTAGAGAGCCATCATCATATCAAATCCACATGGAACCATCCTTTTTTTTTTTAATTGACCCACTGCGTTAGTCCCTTGTCAAGTCTACTTAAAATTCTCTATTCTGTGTTTTTCCACATGCTGCATAAATTGAACTCAGAGCAAATCCTTCTATGGACTTTTGTGAATGGGATTTACATACACCTTCTTTCATATATATATATTCATTATACCTTCACAACAAAGTATGTATATATGTATGTATGTAAATATATTTGTGAATAGAAACCCCAATTAACTATATTATATGTATGATAGGTACATATTAAAATTAGTAGCAATGTTATTGTACACTTTCTTGCACAGCTCTAAAATTTAGCATTCGCATTATTTCATCAGTGTTCAAGATTGAAACCTATTTTCCTTATTTTATGTCAGTTTACCTGTAACCTGGAATACAGCAGATTTTCTGTGACAACACGGAGCTTATAGGTGGTTCATTATCTTATTGGTGGAAAAGCAACCTGCTGCCTATCACTTCCACCACTACCAATCCTCATCATAGTAGCATGTATAATTCATTTTGTTGTTGTCATTGTTCATGCTACGTCATCTTTGACTCTTCATGATCCCGTAGACCAGGGGTGTCAAACTCAAGGCCCAGTGGCCAGATTCGGCCCATGGGGTGTTTAGATATGGTCCACAGCAGGGGTGGGTTCTACTTACCTTTACTACCAGTTCTCTTCATGCATGCGCTTTGGGCTTGATCAGCATGCGAAAGCTCACTTCGCTCGCATTCGCGCCAATGCACGCTCCAGGCATGCACACTAACTACTCTCCTTGAGAACTCAAAACAAACACTGTGCGCATGCGTAGAGCAGAGAAACGTAAGTACGGGCATGCGGGTGGGCCCAGATCCCGGCCACGGAGACCCGGTTTGGTGACATCACAATGTCACCACTACCGCATCACGTGAACTGGGCCGAACCGGGAGCAACCCACCACTAGTCCACAGGGCAACCCTGGAAAAGCAAAAGAGTGGCATGTGGTGCCTCTGCCAGTGAAACTGGAGCTTGGGAGGACAGCCCTCCAGCTCTATTTTCACTGGCAGAGGTTGCAGGAGGCAATTGCAGCCAAAAATGGAGCTCACAAGGGCCACGGGTGGCACTGGGGAGCCTGTTTTTGTTAGCAGAGTGCTTGGAAGTGCCACAGGCACCCCTGACCCATATGCCATCAAGTTGGCCACTCCCATCCCAGCCTCACAAGGTCAAACACAACCCTGATGTGGCCCTCAATGAAATCAAGTTTGACACCCCTGCCATAGACCATAGTATGCCAGCCCTCCCTGTTCTCAGTTGTGTCCCTGAGTTTTGCCAAATTCATGTTTATTATTTCAATGACATTATCTCATCCTTTGCTGTCCCCTTCTCCTTTTGCCTTCAATCTTTCCCAACATCAGAGTCTTTTCCAATCAGTCCACTCTTCGCATTAGATGGCCAAAGTATTTGTACTTCAGTTTCGGTCTTGTCCTTCCAAAGAACAGTCAGGGTTAATTTCCTGTAGAAATTCTTGGCTATAGCCATTGAGAGAAGCATGTGATGGCAAAAATGTTAACAGGTCATCACTTTTCCTTCACAGATTGCTTTAGGATTTTAGATGCAGGCAAAAGGCAAGTGTGCAGCCAGAGATTCCTCCTAGCAGGTATTAAGATTTTTTTTAATTGTTGTTAAACAATCAGATCAAGTTATGGGCTGTAAAACTTTGGATAAACACTAAATGGGAGCAAACATAAAGACATCTTGAAAGAATTTGGCTGAGTTGTCTCCTCACAATCCAAAAGTTCCTGGTAGGGAATTATTTAATCTTGCAGTGGATTTTAAACTTTCAGGTCTCAAAACACCTGTTCACTGGAAAAAAAATATCAGCACCTTTGATTGAAAGATGGGGCTTTGGTTGATAAGCCCCACTATTTGCACTGTACCTTACAAAAATTATTGTGGATACCCTAAGTATAGTTAGAAGTGGATTGCTTAGGACATTAAAGGATTGTATTTCTTTTTTGCTATAGTCTGTTACAGAATTTTAAAACTCTTTACCAGTGTCTAAAGAAAAAAAAAATCTCCACAAAAGATAAAGCTTAGTCCCTTGAAGTGAAGGTGGTTCATCCCCCCTCTCATTTAGTCTCTTGTAGAAAGCAAAGCCGCCACCCCCTTCAGTTTCACAAAGCCCATTCAAGCCCTATTGTTGAGCAGGCAAGAAGGAGACAGTCATTCTCCTAGATAGAACAAATGGAGATGTAATGGTTGGCAAACTAAAATGGGTTGAGGCTGGCTATTAAGGATTTGCTGCTGGTTTGAGAGCTGAGGCAAGATTTTCAGAAGTGGAACCTGGTGCATTGATAAAATAAAATGAAAGCGAAGGTGCTGGAATTATAGCAAAACATATTTCAAATGCCATTTGGGAATAAGTTGCAATTACGAAACTTTAGAAATGCAAGAAAATAAGAACCATTCTGTTGGGTTAAATCAAATCCTACCAAGTCCAATGAATTCTTTTTTCTGTAACAGTGATCCAGAAGTTCCAACTGTTGTCCTTATTTCCAATACCTCTTTGTGGTTTTCAGTCAACCACTATGAAAAACAGGATGCTAAATTAGATAGGGTCTTTACCTTATCAAGGAGACCTCTTGTTCATATTATATGCATCACTTGAAACTGGTATAGGAAATGTGTTGGCTAGGAGTACACGGAGTACCTTTACAGTCACCTCCGCATGGTTAGGCATAAATGGCTATTCCTTAAGTGCTTTATTTATGTTAGTACTTTACAGCATTACATTATTTCACAATACTTTGCCAAGATCTCTAAAGGTTTTCATATTTTTAAAAATAAAATAATGTTAAAAATACACAAAAAAACCTATGCACTTATTCCTGTAAATTATCCCTGCAATTTGTGTACGAATTTTGTAAATTTGGGAGTTGGGATAGGGGAAGAGAAGGAAACATCTCAAAAGCAAATAAAGACAATTATATAATAATCACAATGAAAGAAAGCAAACACATTCTACAATTTGGAAGCAATGTGCATCAATCATTCAAAATATACAAAGACAAGACAACTAACTGTGAAGTGAATAATTGCTGCCAGGACTGACAGAAAGGTATGATGAAGAAAGAATCAGTACTAAGGCCCTACTGTGATAGTAAAACACAAAATTGTCCTTCAATTTATTTAATTATATTGGTATATATAAATAAGTGTAAGTTCTCATTATGAGGTGTGTTTAAGTCAGGAGCATGAGGCTCTGGAAACCAGTCCCTATTCAGACACTGAACTGTCATTCTCCCCTAAACAGAAGTACAGCAAAATCATAGCTTCTTCTTGTGGCACCAGTCAGAGAGCAGCTGTGCCTCTTAAATCATCCACCCAGGTCTTTACTTCTGTGTGGGTGGTAGAAAGAGAAGTGAATGACAGAGCCAGAAAGAAGTGCCAAGGAATTTAGGAGCAGTAGCCTGGGTCATGCACATAACAGGAAATGGCTTGTGCTGCCCACAAGAGAAGACTGGGCCTCGCTGTCATTTCAGATTCCCCACTTGATTACAAAGTTCAGTAGAAAGTTTAAGGATGGCCATTAAATCTAGCCCAGTGTTTCCCAACTTTGGCAGCTTTCAGATATGTGGACTCCAATCCCCAGAATTCCCTAACAACCTGGCTGGGGAATTCTGGGAATTTGAGTCCATACAACTGACAGGTGCCAAGGTTGAGAAACACTGGGCTAGTCTAGTCCCTAGAAAAGTGCAAAATTTATCAAGGGTATTGGAACAAAGGTAAAATAATATCCAAATGATTAGGCATGCCCACTAGTGCATGAAACAATTTGAAGACTAGAAGACTGCTGTCTGATTTTTGTGGTAGTATCATAGCATTCACTGAGGGAAGCCATTCCTTTAGATCTGTCTTTAATGAAGAATAGGCTAGATTATACATCAGAAACTGACTTGTATGCTCAAACCACAAAACCCAGTGGCAACATAAATATGTATATATGTCAGTCTTTCACGTTTACAATTTGTTGGTGAGGATCTAACATTGCCAAAATGTGTGAGAAGAGTTGGGGGATTTTACTGCTGGCAAAAATATATTTAGAAATGACTCCTTTGCCAATTCACCAGAGTGAATAGTTGGGGGAAGGAATTCTACAATCCATCATCAAGGTTAGCTCAAAATATGTTGTTGGCTGAATTGAAGGGTAAAATCCTGCTCTCAACCCACCTTGTTTGGAACTCAGCTGGCTACTGAATTTTTTTAAATAGAATAGAATAGAATTTTATTGGCCAAGTGTGATTGGACACACAAGGAATTTGTCTTGGTGCATACTCTCTCAGTGTACATAAAAGAAAAG
>JANHFM010008819.1:68386-80575 GCA_032468115.1 Grayia smithii
CAATGGAAGGCAGGTTGGTAGCAATTGTTTTTTCTGCAGTTCTAATTATCCTCTGAAGTCTGTGTCTGTCTTGTTGGATTGCAGAATCAAACCAGACAGTTATAGAGGAATTTGACAAAAGTTTTGGCAAAAAGACCTATCTCTGAGGTTGCCAAGCAGCCCATGTTGCATACCCAGTTGGCCTTATTCTACTTAAAGGTAAATTCTGCCTTGTTAATCATGCAATATACATTTGTTTTCTACTGATCAAATTAGAAATCATTTTTACTCATCTGATAAATGAAAAGCCTTTTTTTTCCTGATTGGATGAAAGTGAGCAACAGAACTTTGGAAAGATTTTGAGTTAAGATTTGATTAACATAAAGTAAGTTTTTCAGCACAAACTATCTGAGGTGTAGCACTTTTCTCCCACAAGAAATGCAATTCAGTGTGAGCTGTTTCCTAAAGGAAAAGCACATGTGAGAATTTAGATTATTTTGTCTAGCACAGCTGCTGCTTGTACTGCAAAACGAGAGCTGCAACTGATGACAAGGTAGTATGGAACTTGACACCTCTTCTGGCATACACCCAAGAACACAGAATGTTTTAGATGGCCTGTGGTATGTGATACATTTCTTAATTGTTGATCACACATAATTAGGACAATGAAAGCTTAGTTTAACGAAAGCGGTTAGGTTAAACCAATGGGCTTTACTATACTTGGACAGATTTTGTTAGTCTTGGAATGTGACTCTGCAGAATAACATTTCATAAACAGGACTAAATAGCATCTTCTCTTCGCAAGCTATCAACCTAGAATTATGGCTGACACCCCAAGCCACAGTAAATGTTGTACACTGAATAAACGTCAAGTAATCCAAAGGGTATATCATGCCTAAAATAAACTTTTCTCCCTAAAGATGTTAAAGTCAAAACCTGCATGGAAATGTTTGCCAGGCAAATAAATAATTATCTCATTCTTTGGCTAAACATTTTCTACTGATTTGCATTGACTTCGCTTGCAATCCTATGTACATGCAATAATAAATCCAGCAGACGCCAATGGAACTTACTTGAGAGTAGACACACACAGCATATTTCTTTGATCCTAAAAAGACTCTATTATTATTATTATTATTATTATTATTATTATTATTATTATTATTATTATTATTTATTATTATTATGGATGGCCCAATAATAATTAAAATTGTGTTAAAAGTATGCTAAAATTTATAAGATTAAAAGTATTACTAATAAGCAATACATATCTACTTTTGTACATAATATACAGAAACATTCAACACAGTAAAAACAACAACAACCCACAGTTGTTCCCTGGTATAATTAAAAGAAATCTTCAAATGATAGTGATAGTGTTAAACATCATAGTTCTGTAGCCTTATAGCACGTAAGAAAATGTTGTGAACCTCAGTTGAAGGACTCTTAACCAATGTAATTGCATTGTGGACTAATGCTGCACAACCTTTTCAGAAATGTGATGCCTATACATCTTTTTAATGTGATATGGGACTTAAACTCGGCAGGACCAGGGTGGGTGTGACAAAGGCAAAAATTAAGTTTGACAGAAGTAGAAAACCAAAGAAAAAGGTGATTCCAATTCTGCAATAAACAGTAGTAGCAGCTAAAGTAACGAATTCAAATTGTCAGAGTATAAACAAATGCATCCTTTAAAGGAATACATAAAATTATCTCCATGTAATTATTTTTTTAACATTTTTGGTAAAGAGATGAAAACAGGTTGTCCTGCCTACAAAGCAGGGAAGAAAGATCACACCTGGACTTACTAAGGAAAATGTTACTATTTGGGGGGAAAAAACCTCTTTACTCAGTATATGTCCCTATCAGTGATTCTATTGTTCCTTTCCACTACTAGCCCTCTCTGGCCCCAAATATTTGCTTATATGCTTTTACGTTTAAAGTGAAGCTGCATTTATTTAAAATTTTATAGGATGAGTCATGCTGAAATTTCCCAATAGCAGAATTAGAATCCTCATATAAATAAATAAAAAGAAATGTTTTTATATGCATTCATCCATAAGTACCTAAAACTACACACTTTACTTGCTGTTGTTGGCCAAAAGGAGTAGACTTGAGTACTCTACTTATAAATAATATCAAATATTCTGTTGATACTTTGGAGTTCAATATCATTTTACATTTCTATTATTCACAATCTTTTGCATTATCAGTTGAATCCTGCATTCTTCTTCTACTAAACGCCAATAACACAGTGGGAATTAATCTCTCAGTAGGACTGCAAACTAAGACATTTATGTATCTAGACATTTGTTCACGCCAATAAATTTCTGTTCAGCTATTCAAATAATCCTTTTTTAAATGGAATAATAAGTGAGCAAATATTCCATATGGGAAACAAAGTGCTGTGATTTCAGTGTATTAAAAGAAATGTGCATGGAGAATAAAGATTATTCTTTTCATTCACTATATGCTTCCTGAGGCATTTTGCTCTTTAAATTTGTTCTAATATTACCAGAATTGATTTTTAGTCTCTGTAGTCCCAGAGGTGCTGCCTTTGGTGAAGCTTTTGTTGGGTGACTGTAATGAAGCATCATCTTGTAGGACAGTTGCTCTACTTGCAATTAAATTCTTAAATTCAGGATGCTCCTTTCCTCAAAAAAGCTAAATATAGATGTATGGCATTTTCTAGATGTCCCACTTTGGCATATATATACGTGTGTATCTGTGTGTGTGTATGTGTGTGGTAAGAAAGGAAGTTCGGACATATTAATTTATAGATTTTGAAATATAGATTTTATTTTATAGATTTTTCTTTGGATTTGAAAATCGTTAAAAACTTTTAACTGAACTCCAAAGGTCACAGTCTTGACACTGGCAGAAAGAGGACAATTTAAACAGTGGAGCTAGATTGTTTTACATGCAGATCCAGCTCCTGACGTCTCTAGTTACAAGTAGCACATAATATGAAAGGTGTCGTATAGTAGATTAGGGTGGGATAACTCGGGGCTGGTACAGACATTCTTGAAATGTTGTTCCTAACCCACTTTGGTAGGCAGGAAACAAATACAAAGGGACACATTTGGTCCTGCTTTGCATAGACATGGGTAGCCTTTGCTGAACTGCTGGGCCATGTGTAGGATCCAAATCTTTAATGGCCTTTGTGCTTATAGAAACAATTCATGTAATAGCAATAGCCTTAATTTGTTTTTTAGTACCACCCAAGGAACCCTGGCCAGGATCAAGGTTCACGCTCTACTGATACCTTAGCCTTTTCTTCCCCCAAGAGCAGCTTTTTCTGGTCTTCTTCATGACGGGTGGTACTAGGAATCTTGGAATCTGATACACTTATTTAATTTTATGCAGATATTTATACCTCATGATGTAACTGCTCTGTGAACTGCACTGGCTACCAGTGTGTTTCTGGATGCAGTTCAAAGTGCTAGTTGTCACAGTTAAAGCTCTACATGGGATAAGGTTATCTAAGGGACTGTCTCTTTCCAAACATTTCTACCCATCCAATCAGACCCAACAGATTAGGCATGCTGCAACTCCTGTCAGCCAAACAGTGGCAACTAGCGAAAACTAGAACGTGAGTTTTTTTCTGCTATGGCCTCTGCCTTATGGAATATTCTCCACTCAGAGATTAGAATGGTGAAATATGAATTGGTTTGCTAACGGTTCACTGGCCACACATGCATGAGCACATGCGCAGTGCACACCAAATGCACACTGTGTGTGCATATGCAGGACACACCAAAAGGAGGCTTGAAAAGGTAAGTAGAACAGCGAGGGGGGGATCAGCTGTGCTGTGCAATTTAGCTTCGCTAGAAAGCAGAAATTCCCACAGCACAGCTGATTGTCAGCAATACTGGTTCGGAGGAACCGGTAACTTTTTAAACTTTTAAATGACCGATTCAACTGAACTGGTTCAACTGGTTCAGCTACCAGTTTTTTACTACCAGTTCGCCCGAATCAGAGCGAACCAGTAGCATTTCACCCCTGGAATGTCCCCAGCCTTGTTAGGTTTTCACAAATATCTAAAAACCTGGCTATGTCCCCAGGCCTCGGGTTCAGAACGTGTTAAGCATCCCATTTCTTGGCTTTACTACTGGTTGATTAATCATCAGGGCTTCTGTTTATACTTATTTGTTTTGAGAATGTTTTTATTGTTTTAATGTCTTTTAAATTGTCTTGTTTTTTAATTTTAAAATTGTAAGTCAGCCAGAGTCATTTGGTTGAGTTGGGCGCCTATAAAAATTGAATGAATGAATGAATGAATGCAACACCCTCTAGGAAAAATCCAGGAAGAAAGGTGGAATAGGGGTAAGGTGAAATGAGGCAAGAGAGCCTCAGTCCTGGCAATACTAAATTAATCAGAAATTCAAATACAGAACTAGCATAATGCTATTTTTTTATTTACTTGATTTATAAGCTGCTTTTGCAATGACAAATTATTTAAGGTGGCAATAAATGTGCATGCATGGTCACCAGAAATTGAGTTTAGTGCCTTACCTTAAGATACCTTCAACAGAACATTCTGTAGAGTAAGGAAGATGAGCTTATCAGAGATATGCAGAGAGTGTTATCTACACAAAGAGGCTGAAGCATTTTTAAAGTCCAGAACTATGAGATAACATAACAGTTGGTATCTTAATTCAATGAACTAGGTAGAAGGAGAATTACAGCGTAATCAGACTTGCAGGTTTCTATTATTACAAGTAGTCCTAATTTATAAACTGCAACTGAGATCAACAAGGGACTACCCTTGAAGAGCACTTGGAGACTTCAATTGGTCCAGAATGCAGCCGCACGAGCCATTGTGTGTGTCCCTAGATACACCCACGTTTCACCAATTCTCTGCGAGCTGCACTGCCTTCCTATCAGTCTCTGGGTGCAATTCAAGGTGTTGGCTATTACCTATAAAGCTCTACATGGCTCAGGACCAGTCTATCTCCAAAATCATCTCCTACCCTGCGTCTCCCTGCAACCGCTAAGATCCCACAGGGTCGGTCTCCTCTGGGTTCCATTAGCTAAATAATGTCGGCTGGCAGGCCCGTGGGAAAGGGCCTTCTCTGTGGCTGCTCCAGCTCTCTGCAACCAACTACCTCCCGAGGTCCAAACTGCCTCCACCATACTGGCCTTCCGCAAAGCATTTAAAACCTGGCTTTTCTGGCAGGCATGGGGCAGTTGATCTCGCTATTGTGATCTAGCGAGATCTGGCCCCAAACAGGATATGAGTGTTTTTGTTATTTTATTGTTTGAACTTGATTTTAACTTTTCACAGAATACTATGCTGTTGTGTTTTTATTGTGAGCCACCCAGAATCTTTCGCGAGTTGCGTGGCATATTTATTAATTAATTAATTAACAACTGTCACGAAGCAACATGGTTATAAACATCACTTGACCATGCCCAACTGATGTCATTAACTTCATCAATTCTGACTGCAATTGTTAGGCAAATCGCTGTGCATCATTAAGCATCACTTAAATTGAGAACAACTTGTGACTTTCTGCCAACTTTCCCATTGACTTTGCATGTTTTTAGTGCCATAGCAACTGATCAGTCACTGAACAAACAGTTGTTAAGTGAAGAGTAGCTACATAGTCCTCACTACAGTATGAGCCATGGTAATACAGTGGTTAGAGTGCAGTATTGCAGATTAACTCTGCCCATAGAAGTTCAATCCTGACCAGCTCAGGGTTGACTCAGCCTTCCATCCTTCCAAGGTTAGTAAAATGAGGATCTAGATTGTTGGGGACAATGTGCTGACATTTGTAACCATTCAGAGACTGCTATAAAACTCTATGAAATGGTATATAAGTCTAAATGCTATTGCTATATATCTCAATAAAAGTAGTTTTAGCCTTTCTGATGGTGTTAATCTCCTGATCTGGGTTACTTAATGGGGAATTGTAAAGTAGCTTACAATTTCAGACCTATCAAAATATAAAAATATATTTTGATAAATATAAAAAAATATTTAAAAAACCAAGAAATTAAAATGCAAAAACGTAATGACTGATTACTAAAGGTCTGACTAAAGAATGCATCTTTGCATGCTTCCTAAAGCAAAAAGAGTGGGATAGGGAAGCTAATTCAACTCCTGCAGAAGGCATTCAATGGAATGCAGAGGGCATTCAGTATTCTGCAACCAACGTACAGAGGTGAAATTTGATTTTTATTTTTTAAGCAGAAAATCCTTTCTTTGCAAATCTAAGGAAGGTTGTAGGTGGAGTGGCAGTCCCTTGGGTTATTAGCAATCTATTGTACATCACAAAGTGATCTATTAAATCTTAATCTAACTTCAGCCCATTCTGAGAAATTATTATTGGCATTGATAGGCAAATATAAAATATATTTTAACAATGAAGTCTCTCATATGGCACCAAAAAAAAAAAGAAATAAAGTGAAATCTATGTGTATATTTCTTTTCTATCTTATATTTAAGCATGGCATTTTAGCAAGCGTTGTGTTTTGTAGCACATTTGGGCAAAAGGCCCAGGTCTACTTTGGGGAGTTAAGTATCCTAAACTACACCAGTTCACTTAAGGAAAGGGAACGCAAAAAAGGAAAAGAAAGAAAGAAAAAAGATACAATGTAAAACTTCCTATCAGTTTTACAAGGTAGTCAACATTCTTTCTGTGATAGGTTCAGGCCTTTAATTGTGCACTTCCAGCATGCTTATGCTTGCAAATAATTTACGCATATGTTATTCCATGCCATATATACAGATTATAACAATAATAAATAAGAAACATAAGAGGCAAAGGAAAGCAGCAACAGAAAACTATGCCATATATTCAAAACACATAAATATGCTTTTGTTCTCTCTTCACTTTTGGATGCCTGGATTGGGATTTGACAGCATACTGCCTTTATTAAATTCCTACTTAATAGTATCCTCTAAATCAGGACTTTCAAGCAAGGATTCTGCAATAGAAGAAAAAGCCACTTTTTGTGAGATGGGTATATAAGATAGATAGATAGATAGATAGATAGATAGATAGATAGATAGATAGATAGATAGATAGAGAATTATTAGCAGATATGGGTTTTATGTTCCTCCAAGAAAACGTGATTCACAGCAACAGTTTTATTGATTTAGTAAGGGTAAGTTAAATTATTCATTCCAGTATCAATATCTAATTTTATGAAGCAAATTTAGAGAAGTACCTACTGTATTTCTCTATGGGGTTTTTTTTCACCTGTACTCATCAGCTTGTCATTTAAATTCTGGCAATCAAATTCCATCATACAGATGTTTCCTGAAGACTCAACACATGCTGGCCCCAGCAGTTGCCTACATGTGGTGGGAGGAAATGGTAACAGGAGGAGAAAGAAACTATAAAGACGAATGATTAAAGAAAAACCACCAAGAAAACAACAGAACATCTACAAAAAGCTTTACCATAAGTCCTATGCATTGTATCACATCTGACACTTTGTCTTGATTTTAAAAAGGCGGGGCGGGGGGAATACAAATAACAATCAATCAATCAATGGTAAATTAATATTAGGATAGGAACATTTCATCTGTTAGCCAACCCTATTTTCAAAATGTCTCTAAATTTTCCTGAATACCTGAATGAAATGCCTGGTATATCTGCCCAGATGTATAGTATTGGAAAAGTACATTGCAGCCATTAATCAAAGCCTTTTACATCCTTTTATGTCCAAATGTTCTGGTATACTGGGAACATTCCACCTTCTCATAAATTTAAATTCTAAACCAAAGAACACAATGTGCAGTAGCAACATGCTGCCACATGTAAGGCTCTTCCATTCTGATGAAAGAGAAAGGATGGATTTATTTCTCCCTTCCAAAAAGACACAAAAGACTGGGCACTGGTGGAGTTAAACAAACAAACAAAACCTGCACTGTCCATTCAAGAAAACTGCTGTCTAAATGTAGTCTAAAATTGATCCAACCAGCACTGTAGTTTCACAACCTAAAAGAGTTTGCATATGTTTCTCCAGAACCTCCTTTGCATATTCATCCAAGATTTTTTTCAGGGTTCTTCATATCTAATTTGAATTTTCAGTGTTCTGAATAATCTGAAGTCATCTCAGACCCGTCTGTTTCACTACTGACTTCTGACCACAGAATAACTTTAGTAGTAAAAATCCCAATTTACATTTTTCCCCTCTCATTTTGACAGTCCATTTCATTTCTACTTCTGACTGAGCCAAGCTATCATGAGCACACATCACCAAAAAAAAAAAAAAGCTGTTAAGGAGACTTGCAGGTTGCTGAATCACAGTTTTATGTGGTTTAGGAAATAGCTGCGGTCTTACTTCCTCCCTGAAAGAAGCAGCTGGGGAGGGAACAATATAAGTCACATAAAAAGCTTTTGCTGTAGAAGTTGCTGGGCAGAATATTTGGGGAAAACTAAAAGTGTCTCCTGAACAACAGTATTTTGCCTTTGCCATAGTCAGTTGATGGTCTAAGAATACTTGTCTGCTTTACGAAAGAAATACAGTAGAGCAGGAGTATCAAACTCGATTTCATTCAGGGCCACATCAGGGTTGTGTTTGACCTTGGGGGGGAGTGGAATGGGTGTGGCCAGGGTGGGAATGGCTAGCTCGATGTCACTCATGTCAGAGGCACTTGTGGTGGCCCGAGTGCTCTGCCAGAGAAAATGGGCTCCGTTTTCAGCTGCAACGGCCTTCTGCAACCATCTGCCAGCAAAAACAGAGCTCAGGAAGGCCACGTGTGGGCCTCCTAGGAGCTCTGTTTTCACTGGCAGAGGTACCACAGACTGGTCCTTCACTGTTTCCAAGGTGGCCCTGCAGGCCAGATCTAAGCATCCCATCAGCTGGATCTGGCCCCCAAGCCTTGAGTTTGACACCCCTGCAGTAGAGTTTTGAACCATTGACATTTGCAGGCCTTTATCCAAACTCCCCAAATTGATCATTTAATGGGTTATCAATATGTAAAATGGCCTGCCCTTTTATCCCACATGAACTCTAGAATTTGATGGAGAATTTTGCTAAATCCTTATTGGCGGTTATGTAATATATATAATAACTATTATATTGTAAATAACATGAATTGTTATACTACAATTCTCAGCAACCTTAGGAAGTCTGACCTAGCCTTAACCCTAATATATGTGCTCCCAGTGATACTAACAAACTTTTCTCCCAGGTCCAAACAATTTCTTACCTGGTTTCATGATTTGTATGTTTTATCTTTTTATCACCATGATTGTGTTGTTTTTCGACATTGCAGAGGTGCTTAATATTTGTTCTACCAGAATTTTGTATTGACTTTTACTTTTCTTGTCTGGTTAATATTTGTATTCTTAAGCACTGTTGCAATGCTTCCTTATAGCTGATTTTTAAATAATTGGCATTCTTTTATTAATCTCCATATATTCTGCCTTTGAGTTTCTATTAGTTTTAAATCCCCAAATGGAAAGATTTAGCCTTATTGTTATCCATTTTATATTGCTTATGTGAGCTCTCTGGATGCACTTGGCTAGCCATTTGGCCTAGTCTAGCAAAACTCTTAGGAGAATTTGTGTTCTAAATAATCTTTGACATAATTTTGTCTTTTAAAAGTAAATGACCTTTTGGGGTAACTTTACTATTGTTCATATCATGAATATGATACAATATATAAAGCCACTCTAACTCCAGATCCTAATATCACTCCAGATTATGTCCAGGTGATCTCACTTCTAATAGTTCCATGATCCAAGCCCAGTCTGGTTTTGACCTATAAAGCCCTTCATGGCTTAGGCCCAGGCTACTTGCAGGACCATCTTCTGCCGCAAGCATCCTCCCAGCGCCTGGTGTGCTCTCATAGGGTTGGCCTCCTCAGGATGCCCTCGGCCAGACAATGTCAGCTGGCGGCGCTCAGAGGTAGAGCTTTCTCTGTGGGAGCCCCGACCCTGTGGAACGACTTATCTGTGGAACTTCGGACCGCCCCTGACCTCCGCTCCTTCCGTCGCGACCTGAAAATGTGGCTTTTTCACCATATAGGCTATAGCTGACCAATTTTAAATTTTGTAAATTTTTTAATTATATTTAAATTGAATTTTAGTTTTGTATTCTGCCCCTTTTTAACTTTGTTAATATTTTAATATTGTATGTTATGTCTCAATGTATTATGATGTTTTATATGTCTTATATATGTTTTTTATGTATTATCTATGTTCTTATTGTGAGCCGCCCTGAGTCCTTCGGGAAAAGAGCGGCATAGAAATTTAAATAAAATAAAATAAATAAATAAAATAAATTATGGCCTTTAGAAATTGTCTTTCTTGTGAACTGAGCATGTGAACTGAACATGCATTCTGCCTTTCAGCTCTTCTATCCAGGTGATATAGCTGAAGGGAAGAACTATCTACTATGATCTCTTTGCATATTAAGGTTTTTAAGAATTCAGTGCTCAAACATACAATTGTTCTGACTGCTGGATTTTACTGATGTCTCTGGTGCAAATAGTTAGAAACAAAAGTTGTTTAAATATATGTCCGTGCCAGGACTACACTCTGAAAAAGAATTCTGTAAACACAAAGTAAATTAAAATGAGACCTGTTTTTGTGAAGCTGATGCTTGCTACATGGTTATTACAGAGAACATTTATGCTGTGTGGAGAAGCAGCACGTACCCATGTGGCTAACCTAAGAGTGGAAGAAACAAACTCCACCCATTCCTAGGACTTTGCTATGTCCAGACCACAATTTTTGAGAAAGTTTTTAAAAATTGAATAAGCGGAAAATGAAGGATTGGAACGGTATAGCTCATTAACTGGTCACACACAGATACATCAGAAGGAAAAAAAATGGATTGAGTTATACAAACCTATTTCTCCCTTGCTGCAAATAAAAGAGACAATTGTTTTGTGGATACAGAAATATGCCAACTAACTAAGGAGAACCATGGCATTTTTTGGCCAAATATAGCTCTTGTACTAGGTCAGAAAAAAAAAACCTACTGCAGCTTTTTATTCATGAGCTGAAATCATTGAAAAGACCAAGTTTACATTCCTATAGCCTGCAGCAAAGCAAAGCAGAATAAATGTTTGGCTTAATACTCATTTCTGTCATGAAGCTTTCTGAAGCCAGAAAATGCCATTACTACTATAATCAAAGAATTGAACATAGTTTATGATGATGATTATTTCAGTGAGGTGCATAGTAAGGTCACCGCAATGGGTAGGTCAAGCCAAAGTAGATACTATGGAAAAAACATGGGTTCTGCTGAAAATAGCCATTTCACTACTCACAATAAGTATTAGAAGTATCGCCTGTTATATCTGCTTTTTTAAAGGAAAAATGTAGGCACCACTTTCCTACGACAATATTGTACTATAACTTGAACTGAGTAGAATAATTCAAGGTGCCCAATGCAGAAAACAAGTGGTTTATTTCAGTAAGCATTAAATGAGTTTGCCAAAATAGAAAACCAGAGTTAAGTCTCTTGTAAATAAAAACTGGGAGTATGGATAAAACTAGAGCTGGTAAGAAAGGCTAATTTAAACAAAAGTATGGTTTTGTTTTTCACAGATTTCAAGAAAAAACCATTTTGTAAACATTCCTTTTCATCCCATCTTTGCTTCATAGATTCATTTTCTTGAAACCCACCAGTATGTCCAGCCCACTGAACTGGAGTGTTTCTCAAGCTTGAGAACTTTAAGATATAGGGACTTGAACTCCAAGGATTCACAACCAGCATATTATCTGAGAAATATTGGACTGGATGGTGCCATTGATCCCTTGAAATGCCACAAATAGTGCAAGCAGTGGTATTCTTTGGGATATCTATGGAAGTGAAAATTTGGCTTTGAAGTAGTAGGATGAGAAAGGTATTGAACTTTTTTAACTTTGTTTTGAAGAAGACTGCTGAAAATATCATGGACAACTAAGAAAACAATCAAATAGATCATTGAACAAATCAAGTCATAGTTCTCATTATAGGTACAAATGACTAGGTTCAAATTATCCTACTTTGGACACATTATGCACCTATTAGAGGTCTCTGAAGAAGGTTCTGATTCTAAAAAGATGGAATGAAAGGGGACAACCAATGGCTCAGGGAAAGATCATCAGGGAGGAAAATTATTTATGTGCTCATTAAGAGACCTATCTGTTATGACCTAGATTTGTATCTATCTACAGTATCTATCTATCTATCTATCTATCTATCTATCTATCTATCTATCTATCTATCTATCCATCCATCCATCCATCCATC
>JANHFM010008819.1:93631-104035 GCA_032468115.1 Grayia smithii
TGATTCTGTAAACCACTTAGAGAGGGCTGTAAAGCACTGTGAAGTGGTATATAAGTCTAAGTGCTATTGCTATATACTTTTATATCTCACTTTTTTATTGGTCTCATTAAATTCAATGAAATATCAATTGCTTTTGATTTCCTGCTCTCTCCAAGGAGAAGAGCATTTCAGTAAAATTTTCATGGAAGATGTGTGAGAAGTTGGTTAACTCAGAAGGTAATGAGCACTATAGCTAAGAGAGATATTATACCATAATTCCAGCAGCCTTTCTTACTTTCCTTGATGCAAATAAACCAAACAGGAAGACATTGTGAGCAGCTTTTTTCCAGTAGGACTATTTCAAATCCTAGTGGTTTGTGTAATGGGAACTAGGAATAAACTTGAGGAACAGGAGAAAAAACATTAACCAAGGCAAAGATTAGGTGAAGGAAATGTGGGCCTGGGGCAGAAATGTAATTTCAGAAAGCATCTCAGATGTGACCCTTCCTAGTTCTCATGAAGGAAAAAGGAGCAAGGAGGGAAGGACATTCAGTATTAGCATTCATAACTTTGGTTCCCCAGTCTGGTCTATTTTGAAGGGCTGACAGTATGAGAAGCTAGGGAGACTGGAAAGCAAAGAAGAACATTGCTTTTTGCTATTTGACAACATTAACGTATGTTCAAAAACATTATCCCACACCCAAAACATCCTGAGAAGGAAGTAGAAAAGCAGAATATCTTACAAAGGAGAAGTCGTCTTTGGCAGAATTTTTTAGCGCATCATCATTATTTTTTTAGTTTTCTTTCTCCTCCTTATGCAAGTACCACTTTAGGATGGGGAACAGATCTCTCATAATTCCTGGACACATATAATTGTCAGTAGAAGTGTCTATGAAGGGAAAGACTCCTTTGCTCCAAAGGCATAGGAAAGAAAAGAGTATACATCAAGGAGAAGTCTCAGGTGCTCATGGACAGCAGAAGTGGTGATGAAAGATAAATGAAAAGAAGATAAGTTCTCATTCAGCTTTTACATATCTAGCTAAAACAATTGTGTTGAGGAAACTAAGAGAGAACAGATATGATTTATTTGTTTTCTAGGCTAAAGAAAAGATTCTTTAGATCTTCCATCATAGGAATTGGGCTCTGGCCTCATTACCATCTTAATTGTCTTCCTCTGTACCTGTCCAAGTTTGTCATTATCACTGTGGAAGAGATATTCAGGAATAACACAAGCCTCTGTCTGAAGGTCCATGGAACTGGGTGCAGCACCATCTCAAGGTAAATTGAGGAATTGGAGACCCAAAGGTTATAGAAGGCACTTGAAAACCTTGAACTGGGGCCTTAGTAGAAATTTTTGTAATATGACACAAGAGGAAAAAAAAATTACATATCTATTAATTAATAACTTGATTGCTAGCAGTTTAATGAAATGTGAGCTGCAACTTTGCTTCTTACTTAAGGCACCTTGCCCAAAAAATGCTGTTTCCGGATTTGAAGATATTGATGAAAAACTGTGTGACAAAGGAGTGGAGTCTATTTTTTTTTTTAATCCCATTTATATCCCGCCCTTCTCCGGAGACTCAGGGCGGCTTTACAATTAAGCACAAGCCAATGTGCTTAGCAAATCACATTGATGACCTGTCTGCTTGGAGAACTGAACAGAGCCATGTCTGGATTTAGAACATCACCTGGACTATCAGGTATTTTCCTGGGTATTGGAGACTTAACTTGATCTTCGTTCAGGACATCTCAGTTCTAGACATCTTCAGACTTCTAACCATTATTTTCCTTGTCTTCCTATTTGTCTTCATAATGCCCTCATACCAGGGGTGGGTTCTACTTACCTTTACTACAGGTTCTCTTCATGCATGCGCTTTGCGTATGATCGGCGCACTCCGCGCACGCACGCTAAATACTTTATCAGCTGTAGCTCGGCATATAGCTAAATATAAACACTCTACGCATGCACAGAGCTGTTAAGGCCAGCTGCTGGGTGCTTTTGGTAGGATTGCCGTGCCTCAACTGGGCTTAACTGCTCAGATAAAACGAAAAGAAATAGGGTAGGGACGGACGGGTGGGCCCAGCTCCCACGCACGGAGAACCGGTTCGGTGACACTGTCACTGCTACCAGATCGTGCGAACCGAGCCAAACTGGGAGCAACCCACCACTGCCTCATATGCTGCACATCTATCAAAAGTCAGTGGTGTGAGCATATGGAATCTCCAAATTAGTCTTTATGTAGACAGTTGGAAATTTGTGTTAGTAGTTGCTGCCACAGGATAAACTTTGAAACATAGATTCTCCTATTGGACTCTGCTCCACAATAACTCTGTGACATTTAGATTGCTCTGGATGTTGTTTTGGAACATCCTGACTCCTTGGTGCAGGAATCTTTTAATGCATTTATGAGAATCCTATTTTCAACGGCAAGGACTTTGGATTCCATCTCTATTAGCTCCCTTGTGTCTGCTCCTTGCGTAAGAATATTAAAAGGCCATTTTTGGAAGTGGGGTTTGGGTGGGATCGTGGGACAATGGAGAGCTATACTTTGCATGAGCACCAGAATTGGGTATCTGGGTTACTGGTGTTGTTTGAGACTTCTTATCTAATGAGAATAGGGAGAAATATAGAGGAAGGTAGATAGGTGAAAAAGAGCTTAGGGAGATGACTGGAGAGCTTCAAATGTCACCTGGCCTGATTGTGAACTGCGCTAGATGGCAGACAATTTTCTGGTGAATGGTTGGGGTTATGAGAAGGGAAGTGATGAGTTGAGGGCAGTGGGCAGTTAACATTTGCCTTTACATAGAGCATAGCAGAATTTGGCCACATTTAATTAATTTAATTTAATTATTTGTCAACAAGTACAAGGAAACAAGTAACAGTATTGACACATAAAAACAATTTTTGGCACAAATAAAAGGATATAAATAGGCAGAACATAGCTATAAATAACATAGAATGATTACATATAAATGGAGGACAGTAGGACAGGGGCGGTAGGCACGCTGGTGCACTTCTGCATGCCCCCTTAGGGACCTCTTAAAAAACATGAAAGGTCCATGGTAGACAGTCCAAGGCAAAAGGCATGGGGATTAGTGAGACCAACAACATGATCAGGTAGAGTGTATTGTAGAGTGTATTGTATTATAGTCACAACGGCCAATGGAGATATAATGGGAAATAGTGAATGGGTCACTTTTGTAAAAAGAGGGTTCAATATCTTGTTCCAGATCTCAGTCATCATCTCAAGAGTCAGAGTGTCAGATCCCTGGAATCTTGAGATTTTGATTGCTAGTATTAAATGTCAGGTTGTCTGTAACAAAGCCAGACTATTTGGAGCCTTGGAAGCTATGTTTAAAGTCAGGACATGGCATGGAAACTTCACTGGCAGCTTTTGCAGTGGTGGGTTGCTACTAGTTCGCCCTGGTTTGGGAGAACCAGTAGCAGCAGTGGCAGAAGGCTCCATCTACCCACCCAGACATCATCAAATACGCTCTGTGCATACCAAGAAGTGGTGCATGCGCAAGCGAAGCAAGTGCATGCACACAAGCGAACCGGTAACAAAGGTAAGTGAAACCACCCCTGAGGTCTTGTGAATTATTTTTGGAGAGACCAGGGCTTCTCTGCAAGATTGGAATGAGAAGCAGTATTTTATGGTGATTCTCCTTCTTCCTGAAGCAGTGGCTTCAACTGGTGATGATCAGGAAGCAGATATCTAATGTCTAATGTATGAGTGCCTTAGGGCTCTCTCACTGTCTCTCTGTCTACTTCTTTTAAACATCTGTATGCAATTGTTGGGGGAGACCATCCCTGGCCCAGAATATAGTGTTATCAATATGTTGATGATACCTAGCTATGTATCACATAGCCAGGCTAAAGAGGTAGAAAAAGTGTTGACCTAGTAACTGGAGACCAACAAGCTTGGATGAAGAAGAGCACATTCAATCTGAATTCCTCCAAAACATATTTTTATTTTGTAGGCTAAACAATTCCAGAAAAGCACCTTATTTGACTCCTCCATTCACAAATTGTTCATAATTTGGAAAATCTTCTGGAGTCACAGATGCTACTCAAAAATCAGGTGGCAACTGTGGCCAGGAGGCATTTTACAAATCTACATCTCAACTGCCAATTTTGGTCATTGCTGGATTAGGAAGCCCTACTCACAGTCACTCATGCCATAGTCACTTGTGATTGGTTACTGGAACCATCTGGAAGTTGAGCCATGGCAACTGGTTTTCTTTTCTTAGAAGCTTCTTGGATAAGCAGTGAAATGTTTTAAAACAAAAAAAAAAAGTCTAGTTGCCATGATTCAATTTCCAGACAACTCTATCTGGATGACTCAAAATCTTAATTGACATGTTGGTTACTGGAACTTGCTCTACATGGAGTTGTACCCTTGGAAATCGAGATGTAACTGGTGGCAAAAAATGCAACAACCTGGGTCTTGATGAGTATATCTCAATACATCCGGATGACCCAATTGTTTCAGGAGATGTATTCATTTCTAGTTGGCTTCTGGGTGTGATTCAAAACTCTGCTGATCATCTCTAAAGTCCTACATGGCTTCGGGTTGGATTATCTGAGGAAAAATCTTCTCCAATGTTTTGCCTGTCAGATCAGATTTCATGGAAGTAACTCCCTTCAAATCTTGTCTACACAAGAATATTATTCAACAGGATCATTGCAGTGGGCATTTTTGACTGCCAGCTGCATATTCTGGAACTCTCTCCCCATATAGATTCTGTCTGCTCCTTCCTTTGTGTGTTTCAAGAAAGCAGTACAGACCTGGTTATTTTATCAAGCACAAGAGGAGGGCATGTTGCAATTGAAGATGTAAATTTGGCAGGTGCATGTTTTTGCTCATGGGAGTGTGCATATAATTTTGATATTGTATTTGGTTTCACTTGGGGTGGGTTGTGGTGGTTGCTTGGTGAAGTTTCTGATTGTTAACTGCCAGAGCCTTCAAAAATAGGCAGCATAGAAATAAAGTATGTAAATAAACAACAGAAACTCTGGTCTGTAATCAAGCACATTGCTTGGAGCCATATGCACTTACTATCCATTATTATCCGTTCATTCCTAAGTTTATTCAATTGCTTGTTCTCTCAGCTGTCATAGCATTCAAGTCAATGTTTCATGGAATAAAGAAAAAAGGGGGCTTATTTTTTTTATTCATTTTGCATGTGCCAGCTGTCTTAGCAATAGCTTGTGATTAGGCAGTAGTGTTAATAAATCTGGTTCTTTGTTATATCTGGCAAATATTGCATTAATGGACACTTTTTACAGGGAAAAAAGGAACTATTCCCTTTGATGGAGGTTCGAACTGTGACAATCCTTTCTGAGAGCTTGCCAGAATTGCCAATGTGAATAAATTCAGAATGACAGTCATTTCCAAATTTCCACTTCAGCATTCATGGTATGATTAAAGGCTCATGCTGCTAGAACTCAAAAGTTTGTGGCTAATATGACGTTGTCAAGGCCATTAAAAAAGACAAAAAATTGACCCAGCCCTAGTCTTTGAATCTATATCTCAGGCATAAATCAAGCACTGGCAAACTCCCTGCACAAAGACATAAATATTTTTAAATATGTGATCCAAAGTAAAAAGCCTGAAGGCAAATTATTCAAAGAGATATAGCAACAGCAATTGCACTTAGACTTATATACTGCTTTACAGCCCTCTTTAAGCAGTTTACAGACTCAGCATATTGCGCCCAACAATCTGGGTTCTCATTTTACCGACCTCAGAAGGATGGAAGGCTAAGTCAATCTTGATCTGGTCAGGATTGAACACCTGACAGTGAGCAGAATCAGCCAGTGAGACTGCATTCTAACACTGTGCCACTACAGCTCTTGATACTTTCAGCTTTCAAAATGAGATAATATTTTAACTCCGTACTCTAAAAGTTCTCTTTTCCCAGGCAGAAGGATTGTATGATGAATCATAAAAAGTGACAGATTATGCAGCTAGATACATTTGGTAGAACTTTATGTGCTTCTAAACTAAATTGAGTGACTTTATCCATCAATGTGCAGAAAATGTAAATGAAAGTACATATTGAATTGTGGAGAATCTGACTGCATTAGCAAAGCAGTGTAGATAACAAAAACTAAATGCTAGGAAACTATAGATATTGTTTGAGTTACATACATAGCTTTTATCATAATTCCTCGTGCAACCAACTATGTGAACATCTTCCATTTTCTATCTAAGCAAGGAATATATGCATTAACCAGTAAAGGCACACATTACTTCAGACTATCTGCTTAAGTACATTATCCAATAGAAAAGAGCTTGGTTCAGTTATACAAATCCATTCAAAAGAAGCTACGGGTAGGTTGTAGTCTCTTAAATATCACATTATCAGCACATTAAAAAAATCCACTCCAGAATTCCATCAATGCCATCAACTCCAGAATTCTATTGAAGAGACTACAACCTCAGTGCCAGAGGGAAGAGTCAGGTCTCTACAGCATTTTGGAGAGCCAAAAAGTTAGGCGTTATTCATATCCCAAGTGGGAAAAGCTGTTCCACAAGACAGGCACTACGATAGGAAAAACATCATTTCTGGTGCCTACCAGGGGCCATTCTATGTATTGTGCTATGCCCAATACTCTGCATGCCACTGCTTTCTGGACCAGCTGAAGCTTCCAAGTGTTCTTCACTGTCAGCTCCATTGTAATTACTCAGTTGGAAAGGGACTAAGAGATGAGTGATTATGAACAGTACCTTCTGATCTAGTAATGGGTACAACTGGTACATACAATATAATTGGGCAAAGGCCTTCCTGACAACAGCTGCTACTTATTTCTCAGGCAGGAGCCAGGAATACAGGACCAGATTGTGCACCAGTTCTGCCTGCCTGCTACTCCACCCAGAGTTAATAATGGGAAATCACTAGATATAGAGAAGCCTAAAACTCACTCTCATGCAGTCTTGCCATGACTGAGCCAAAGCCAGTGTTTCCCCCATACAGATTCATTGTCTGTAGGTACTGAGAAATCAGTTGGACAGCCCAGTCAAAGGACTATACAGTATGAGAATCAACAGCAAACTGACAATATTTTACCCCAGATCACCCATTTAAATAGATTAAATGCAAGCTAATAAATAATCATAAAAATTGCATTTCATTAAATGCAGTTTTAGTTTCACTGAAATTAAATTTAAACAAGTTTATTTTTTTAAAATTTCCACTTATATCCCGCCCTTCTCCAGAGACTCAGGGCGGCTTACAATTTCAAGCACAGCTCAATGTGCTTAGCCATAGCCTTCATTCCTTGTATATGCCTGCTTATTTGGGGGTATTTGGCCCCTCCCAAGCGGCATTTTTACAAAGTCAGCTTATTGCCCCCAACAATCTGGGTCCTCAGTTTACCTACCCCGAAAGGATGGAAGGCTGAGTCAACCTTGAGCCTGGTGAGATTCGAACCAACACTAATTACAGGCAGCTGGAACTAAGTGGAATCACTTAGCCAGAGCACTAATTAAGTGTGCCACGGAGGCTCATTGAAGTCCCTTCCATCCTTACTCACCTCCATATGCCCTCTCCACTCTTACCACTCCTCCTTCACACCCTTGCACCCTCCCCCACTTGGCAGCAGTCTGCCAGCCTGGCTGAAAACTGCCTGGGACTTGCAATTTTCTGCAGCTCCCTCACTGACTTGGTTGATGGCCAGACGTTTCCTCACCTAACGATGGTAGCATTTAGTTAACAGCAGCAACCAGGACTGTGGGGATTACTGTCACTAAGTGATGCAGCCATGCTCTAAGAGCACATCACTTGGAAATCGAAATTCCCAGTTGCCATTGTAAATTGAGAACTACCTGTAATTTTACTTCTCAAATGAAGAATGCAGGGGAAAAAAAACATTCAATCCTGCCTTTGTACATGATATGGCACCATCCACTTTGCATTATCTGTCATTATCATAGTAGCCCTTCCCCCTCTCCTTCCCAAAATAAACTTTAACAGCACAGCTTCTCTAGCACTACAACGTTGCTTGTTCCTGCCCTAGATAAAATGCTTGCATTTTTTTTTTATCAATGGTATGAAAAAGGAGAGAGCCTGTATAGTATTCCTAAAAGCCCCAGCAGCCAAAAGACAGCACAGATGTACAGCTGCATTTTTCTTTTGTCTGGTGAGCCTGGCTGAAGAATGCGGCTTGCCTGGAAGATAAGTGAAGGCAGTTGCAGAGAGAACACCCCAGAATGTTTTGTCTTCCCAGACTTCCCTCCAAGTGAAAATATTTTTTAAAAATTAACTGCTACCATTTCTAGTGTTCCTTTGTTGGAGTTCTTATCAGTATTATGTCTGCTCGTTACATTTTGCCCTTGAACATTTGAAAATGAAAGCCAGTACAGATGTTAAATTAAGAAGGTTTGAGAAATATATATATATATATATATATAAACTTAGTACACAAGGCAGCCATCCAAAGACTTTCTTGGAACTGTTTCCAGTTTTATGCTTCAAGTTAAGATTCCTATGCTTTCTTTTTCAACTTTATGTTGTTTTACATTGTCTATGCTTTGTCATTTTGAATTAGTAACTTTAAAGTGTAACCATGAAGGGCAAGGTGGGGGTTTCTAAGATGGCAGCAGACCCACCCACCCTCTTTTTTTGCTAAAACTGTCATTCTGTTTACAATTATTATAGTTCCTGCGTTTCATCAGTTTTCTTATTCTTTCAAATACCTTATCCAAAACACCTGAATGCACAGGTACATTCAGTTTATATGTTGAAAAGTATAGTTTAATAAAGAGATATTTTTATATCTTTTCCCAGATGCATACATAACATACAGATCTCTCTTGAATTTGGGGACGATTGTTTCATGCCTACACATCAGTACTGGGTTTCGAATTCTGGCACTACCAGTTCGCTATTGGTAGCGCGCAGTGCTTCTGCACATGTGCAGAAGTTTCTCTGCATGCGCAGAGCATTTTTGATGATGTCCGGGTGGGTGGGCGGAGCCTCCCGCCACCGCCACTACCAGTTTGCCTGAACCGGAGCGAACTGGGAGCAACCCACTACAGCTACACATGTCTAAGTATCCAACATGGAGTGGTATCGAGTGTGAGCATATCAGATCCATTGATTCAGATTCTTTAGAAAATATTTGAAATGTTCAGTTAAACAATATATTGACAAATATTAATAAACCATTCGCAATCCTTAGTTTGCTTTTCCAAGGTTTGTTTTTTTAAAAAAAAATCCTGGCTCATTCCCACTTTTTATGTTCCTTTTGTATTTACAGCTTTAGAATCCCATTCCTCTAGCAATGAAAAGACCTGCATTTGCATGGCTGAAAAGACTCTTCAGTGAAACATAACATGTTTTCCAGTTATTACAGCTCTGCTTTGTTGAATATACTCTAGATTTGTTTTTGTGTCTGAGAATATAACACCTCTGACAGAGGAGGAGGAGTTTTTGGGGTGGGATGGGGCGGGGCAGGGCATCACCTCCTTTACCTGTTTAATTGACAACAGAAAGGAGACAAAGCATTAGGTTATTGTAATTATATTTACTTCCATTTCTTTTCATTAGCAGCATTTTGTTAACTTTCTAAATTATGCACTGTTGCCTTGACCTATATTTTTAACTGCCTGAAAGAATAATAAAAGAACTGAAAGGCAGTAATTTTGGTCTTAAAGTTTGAACTTCAAATGCTTGTATTTTTAGTGCATAATCTAAAGGTGCTTGTTAAACGGAGGGGAAAAAACAGATTTAGGTCAGCTAATGAAAAATACGTTCATGAAAAACAATTCATTTGTGAGGGATTTTTTTTAATTATACATTTTGTGCATGTTTGAACTGATAATGATGTGATATCGTATCCTGATCAATAAATTCTAAATATGTTGTTAGACTGTGATATCAATGAAATGTTTTACACTCTGAAGATCCTTCAAATTCTTCAATGTAACAATAGGAGTAACTGTAAAATAAAGAGATCCAGCCACAATGATATCATGTTAACAATTTGTATTTGACAATGAACTTAAGCTGCTTCCCATTCCAAAGGCTATTAGAATATACTCTATTGTATTCTTAGAAAATATTTGAGATTCAAGAAGTACAAGGCATGCTTAAATCCTTGGAAACTATGTATCAGACATGGTGGCTGATGGATTTTCCAAATGGAAAATGCTCTGCTGAGAAATTTGACAAGCATGGAGCAACTGTTCTAAAGAATGCAGTGTACAGTTTTCAGATTGAACAACAGCAATTGGATTAGGCATTCATCTCAGTATACTGAAGTATCACACATTTCAGTACTATCAATAGGATACAGTCTGTGGAAACAGCCCTAATACTTCATCCATTAAAGCAGCAAAAGTACAGTAGTGGCCAAAATTGTGGAAACCTTTTGGGAAAAGTGTATTTTCTAAAACTAGTTAATAACACCACTTTTTT
>JANHFM010008819.1:123079-135273 GCA_032468115.1 Grayia smithii
AGTGGGGTGGGAATGGAGATTTTGCAATATCCTTCCCCTGCCACGCCCACCAAGCCACACCCACAGAACCAGTAGGGGAAAAATTTGGATTTCACTCCTGGGTAAGAACAATAATGGAGGTGCAATGCACTGGAAGGAAAAAAAGGAAGATTATTTTTCCCCTTGGTCTTCTCATTGTTCTCTTGCATTGTTTAAAATAATGAAAGGGCAGAAGGAGATATAGACATAGTTTTGTGAAGGTCATCTGCAATAGCCTCTAGAAAATCCTACATCTTCATATTCCTCTATCAGCTATCATGCTGTGAGACAGAAATATTGGGCAGTGAAAAAGTTATCATCTAAGCAGGAAAATAATTTGTAAGACTCTGGAAGCCATCTCTTTTTAAAATGTTTATATTTACATTGTTTTTTCATTTCTTGAAATAGGTAGTCAGATAGGCACATGTAATGGGATATGTTTAAGTAGATAATAGATTGTACTTTTCTGTTAAGTAAACAATAGTTGTGTACTGGTGGTAGCATATAATTTTTACCAATCCCATTTTAAACAAAGCAAACATTTGAAGTGCATAGCATGTATATCCTAAAATATTCTCTGTCATGTTTCTATGTCATGTCAGTATATGTTTCTGCACATTACAGCACTACAAAAATCTCACATAGGCATTCTGATTATTTGAAACCCTAAAAGATCCAGTAGTATATCCAGTATATGTTGACAAGATCCTTTAGTTAGAATTCTTAAATAAAACTTCTGAGAATTGTAAAACAGAAAGAGGAAGAGACCTAGAGAATGCAGGAGAATATGAAGCAGGCATGTGGTAAAGCAGCATTTTTACTGAAGTAAGAGAAGTTTAATATAGAATGTCTGTAATACCATTCTGGCTTATTGAGCAGAGAATCTGTGAGATCATTCATGCCATCTGCACTCAGCAGGGATGGGTTGCTGAGAAAAGTTAGCAAATAAAAACAATAAAGAAAGTAAATGAAAATAATATGCAGAGTGATAAAAATAGGGAAACCAGAATTCTAAACCAGTTGGATTTCAGTTACCTCCACTGGATCTTTCTATAGAGAAATATGTCCTTGTAATGGTTATATAAAATGAAATGTGAATTTAAGATTCTAGTACAGGTTGAGAAAATGTTGTTTACCTAACCAAGGCTGTAATTCCTGAGTATTTAAGTTATTGTCAGTGGGATTCATTACAAAATGAATGTAATTTTCAATAGATGTTTCATATTCAAAGATGACAGATTGATAATTGTCAGTTCACCTGAAACTCTTAAGAAATGGTTCAACATCTTGCATATGGAATTGCAAGACCTCATACTGTTCAATATTATTTTTTTCTTCCCTTATGATGTTGTTATTGCAATAACTAGGATATTTTACTGCTAATAGTTAAAATGTTATCATCTAGTTTTTCATTTCCTGACTATAATCACAACTATATTAAGAATATAAAATAATGTCACAAAAGAATATTATTCTTAATTTGTAAAACTTGTAATTGATTCAAAGACATAAAACAGTTTTCTCTCTTTATTCTCTTACTAAATAATGAGTTTTAGGCAGATTTCCCAGTCTTCTTTACTCCTTGCAAATGCAGAGCATTCAACATAAGAGAGTACTGCATAACTCCTGCTGATAATGTTCATAATGGTATCTGTAGCCGAGAAGTCTTTATGGATAGCCATGTTGATTTCATGTCATCCAGGACTTACAGCTCACTTAGAAGCCAAATGGGTTCCCCAGTATCTGTGAAAACTTGTCTGTTTGGGGGGGAGACAACACTTGAGTGATATATATGCAAGGAGTAAAAGGAGTTCACCTTAAAAAAGCATCCTTAAACTATTGGACAGCACTGGATAACAATGAACTTCTAACTCACAAAGGCTTGGTTCTCCCGTAGCCATATAACCTTATAGCCTATTGACACAGAGGTTCATAAATTGGTCAACTGCTTTCCAAAATCACTAATAAATATTTAGAAAAGCCAAGATCATTGGTAAAATCACTTGTAAGTGCTTAATTTTCATTGTTTACACTTGTAAGGCTGAAGTTGTGGTGGAATGGCCTTGAGGGACAGGAGGAAGAGCTCTTGCCAAGGCTATGGGCAGATAGAACAAATCTGAATACAGGGCAGAACTACATAAACATTTCAGGCAGGCCTTCCTAGTTCACACAAAGAAAAACGGAGGAAGCAGAGAGGCACATTCAGATGTGTAAAACTTAGTTATAGAAGTTATAGTAACAGTAATTGGTCTCTATGACTTTGATTTAGTAGTCTGCTCTATCTTAAACAGGTGACACCTAATGCCTAAGTAATTTCCTAAGAATTTGCACCATAACTGGAGACTACATATATGTGCATACTTGCAATTTATCCACTTTTCTGATGTTTAAATATTTTTTTCCTTTATATCTTTATTTATATAATATATAAAATACAAAGAAAAATAGAAATAGGAAATTAAGGGAAGGAAAAGGAAAGGGTGAAAGAAGGTGAGAGGTACAAGGGAAAAGAGGGGGAAAAAGCATTGACTTCTGATGTTTAAAGTTTAATTTCAAACATAATGTAGGCAATCTTGTCTTCTCTTTCCATTCAATGTTTCATGTTACCAGGATAATACTACAAATAAAGAGTACTTCCTCCCCCCAACCTTCCTAATGGTCTATTTTATTTAGCTAATGGAAAGGAGGCACAATCTAATGTACAAGAATGAAAACCCTACTCTAAGTACTAATAAAACAAAGAACAACAATTAGTACTTTTCAGAACTAATGGAGCTTCAAAAAGTTTTGAATTCTCATTCTTTAGGATTTTACAAAGAGTGTTTGTATTTATAGGGGGGAGGGGAAGGAATGATGGAAGGTTTGAACCCAAAACACATTATTTTAAAAAAATATGATGCAAACATAAGGGCTTTGTTATGGCGCACGCAACAACTAGGAACCTGTTTCCCCTTAGCAAGCTTCTAAAAAGTTTCTTCCATATAATTATTAAATGAAAACACTCACTTACCCAGAACTCAGCCTTTAAATCGTGAATAAGAGACATTCACTCAGGGAGAGGTACTTACCATGTTTCTATGGATACCAAATGATGCCAATCAGGTCCCTGTTTTCATCTCAAAGTGGTACCCTGCAGAGAAATAGAGTTTAGTGAGTAGCTGTTTATATGTAGTAAGTAAATAGGAAGCTTGTTTATTTGACAAAAAGCCTGTGACCTAGACACTTTTTTTGTTAACACCCTTCATTCTTTGTCTCACATACCTCTTTAATACAATACAATTGGCTGTGACACAAACCACTTTGTGCAGTTTCCTTCCAAAGCCAGGATGAACAGGACTTGCTTACTCAAGAAGCAACTCAGTTGGCTGGAACTTTACCCCTCACATGACCTTTCATAGATTGTGACAAGATATTCAGAAAAAAAAAAAGGTAACTGTTTCCTTTCCAGTGTTAAGTTCTCATAAGATGGGGCGGTAGTGGGGGGATCAAAGAGAAGGTAGGAAAAACAAATAACAATGTCAAACAGGGGAGATAGAATTCAGAAGATTCATAGAATTCAAAATGAGTTTTGAAGGAATAAATGCCTCCTTGGATATTAGCAAATATGATAATAGTCTGGTTCTCAGATTTTTTAAAAAATACTTCATGGTATAAATGCCTAGTTTTGGCATGCAACCTTTCAGTAGACATATTTGGTAATTTGGAAAACACTACGACTAAATTCCCTTTGAGAAGTTTTAAGTTTCTAATGTTTGTTTGAATTAAACTAACAAGAGTATAAAGGAAAGCTGTCTACTTTTGTACTTTAAAATAAAAGATATCAACACATTTTCTATTTTAAAAAAGTGTAGTTATTTTATTAAACAAATTAATATGGCTACCCAGCTCACACATGGTGACTCCAGGCAGCTTACAACATTAAAAATCCACAGTATAAAACCCCTGAACCAACTCCACCCCCCATCTCCCAAAGGGCAACAAACACAATCAAATCAGCAGCTTGGTTGGCTCTGTATCAATCTGGGGTTTCCAGGCCTGATGATAGTTATAGTCTAGCTGCAGTTAAAAATACAAATTGTGGCCTTGTTTTAAGGGTTGGAAATGAGATATTTACACTAATGTAAAGAAGAACCTTTTTATTTTACGTCTGCCAAAGGGGTGATTTTTGGGTAGTGCGATTGATTTGATATTTCCCAACTGAATGTACAGCATGCTTTGTGGACAGAGTAATTCTGTGTTCTTTTGCCAGAACTCACAAAGGTCTGGTTGACAGCGATACCTTTTACAGCTAAATTTACTCCAGAGTGACAGGAGCAGGTGGGCCCAGGCCTGCCAGACACTTGTGCATGGAAATCACGCATCTTACAGGTCAACAGCAAAGGGGAAAAAGCTCCTGCCTTCGGTGCAGAGGGTGAGTGAGGCAAACAGGACCCAACCTGGGGGGTTTCTCTTCAAAGCCAGCTGGTCTGGCTTTATTCTACAGGAATTTTTTACCTGTCAGTTTAATCAACAAAGCCCTCAGCAGGTGCTGAAGGAGACATCTTCCTGGAGAAGAAGGGCACTGGTGAGTTTTCATAATTTCTTTTTACTAGATAGATTGATAATATTAATGCCTATTTGCTGCCAGCCTGACAATTCCCTTATAAAACCATGCCTATAACCAAAAATGGGTGAGTTTCTACAAATGTTATGTCCCAATGGAAAGGTTGAGAAATGTACTGTTTTCCAATAATTACTCTGACAAGGCAAACATCCGCAGGGAAATTCAGTGCCTGTTACCTTTTTGATGAATAAGATCAACTTTAAAGATCAGATGGGCCAGTGAAGACAAAATGGCTGAGGACATTTATACACACTCATGCAGAATAATTCAGTTGGGAGAAAAAGGAAAGAAAAATGCATCCCTCACTTCTGAACAATACATGGCTTTTAATTTTGAAGTGAATAGTGAAAGAGATAAATTACATTTCATCAGCCATGTTTTATACCTACATTAAATTTGTCCAACCTGTAAAATGCTATAGAAATTATCTTTTGATACAGCCACTGGAGTTAACTTACCTTAAAGAGAATGTGAAAGGCAGTCAGGTACAAATTTCGCTGATTTTACTAGAGGCAGAAGCTGGATTATGGGGGGAAAAGTGGGAATATAATAGTGCTTTCATATTAGTTGCAAAGAGAATTCAATGTGCACAACAGTTTATGTCTTAACACCACCAACCAGTTTGCAAAGGATAACATTTTAAAAGGCAATCTTATTTTAATTACAGCAAAGACGTGGGAAAAAAGATCAAATGCTAAGACATATTTGGGGAGGAGCAGAATTTTTTCTGATGAATTTCTATTTTCACAAGCTTGTGCTTTTAACTATGCTTCAGAACAGTTCTTACAAACTGTCAAACAAATGGAAAGCATTTCTGTAAACAAGTAATCAAGTTTTGATATTTTTTTTTAGTCCAAGACTAATATTTTATACAAAATGAACATATGAAATTGCTTTTCACAACCAGATTCCATACTGACATACTGTCTGGCACACAAGTTTAAAGATCACAGAACAACAGATAGATAAATTATGACATTAATTTGGCACATTAAGTTATTCGCTTAAGAAATTCAGAATTATTGTTCATGTATTAGACAACTCTTTAAGGAAGTATTGTTCAACTATTTTAAAGACATTTCATACAGAATATATTTCTGTTTTCCTATGCAAGATATTGCTTTCAAAAGACAAGGACTCAACTCTTAACTTCTCAGATTTAATATACTTTTGGAAGCCAATCTAACGGATTTCCATGGTTCCTATTTCATGCAAAAAAATTGTTATCTTTCTTGCCATCATTCCTGACTTCTTTTTCTTATTTAAGTGAAACATAGAGAACAGCTGATTTGCCTTGATATCTGTTAAAACCATACAGCTGCTCCAGAAGAATGCCAAGGACATTTGTAATAATATTTTAAAATTTGTGAAGTATTATTAACGGTTGCTAATTTTAAACAATGGTACAAATTATGTTGGAGAAAAGGGTAGTGTAGTTTATAAAGCTGGATATTCAAAGAACTAAACCTTTCTCAGTTTATTGCAATTGCTTACATATTTCTTTCAGCATAAAAGCCAACGAACATATTGCGGAATATTGCAATGCTCTGTAAAACTCCTTAATATACCATGTTCATTACTAAACTGGGATAAATATATTTTCTGGGGGAAAAAAATCCCCTATTCTGAAAAACAATTCTATAAAGTTGTAAAGAAAGAAAAAGGTGGATTAAGAAATATAAATCCAGATACCATCAAACAATTTTATAAAATGATCACTAAGATATTAAGCTTTTTTCCCCAAAAGTTTTAGTTTTTATGGAATATAAGAATCTAAAAGCTGCTAATATGATGCATCTTTATTAAATCTTGATAGAAATTCTCTCTTCTCTTACCAAAAAAATATTTTGTTACTCCTGAAGAACCAAACAACTTTTATATAATAAATAACCATGATCATCAAAATCATACTGCCAGATTTTTTTAAACTTTTAATCTTAAACCTAATTGTTAACTTTACACATTGTTACCATATTACATAAAACCCTAAGAATGTTATAATAAAATATTAGCAGATTAATTTTAAAAACATATTCCAGGTAAACCCAGTCTACATTTTAAAATATTAATCAATACTTAAAATTCATCTTAATTAATATGATAATATTAGTACTATACCATGGCCCATTCTACGTCCTTCCTCAAAAACATGTTTAGCAGTAAATGGAACTTTTATCTGAATGCATGTGGAATTGTAGAAACCTTAATAATGGCAAATTTTCTTAGAGGACATATTCAGGTCCATAAGGCAGTATAGTCTGCACTTACAACTCTGGCAGTAAGCATATTTATTTCTTTGTAACACACTGCTATCTATCCTACACTGAATAGATCAGTGATGGGATTCAAAAAAATTTACTACCAGTTCTATGGGCGTGGCTTAGCGGGCGTGTCATGGGAAGAATACTGTAAAATCTCCATTCCCACCCCATTCCAGGGAAAGGATACTGTAAAATCTCCATTCCCTCCCCATTCCAGGGGAAGGTTACTGCAAAATTCCCATTTCCTCCCAAACAGCTGGGACTCAGGAGGTAGAGAATAGATGGGGGAAGGGCCAGTCAGAGGTGATATTTACCGGTTCTCTGAACTATTCAAAATTTCCACTACCGGTTCTCCAGAACTGGTCTGAACCTGCTGAATACCACCTCTGGAATAGATACAAGATGTTACAGAATGGGAATTCTTTGGAACAAACCTTATAAAAAGACATCTTGTGCTTGTTCTATTCATCTCAATGGAATCTTGATTGGGCTATTTCTTAAAGCAGACCAATTTAAATATTGAAAAACTACATGTTAGATAACTCTTTCTCTCTAAAAATAGTTCTTTGGGCTTTCCAGATATGATTGTAGAATTTTATCATCCATTTCTATAGTTTTAAAACACATAATGAGTGGTAATTTAGTTCAGTTTTCCACTACATGTTTTTCTTTAAGCCTAAATGGTAACAATTGTCCAGGGTTGGGTATTCTAGAGAGCATGTACATATGGCCTCTTAACTGCATTTGAAATGCACTGGATATACACATATGCAATTCTTTGTTCTAAACATAGTAAGGCAAGAAGATGTCATATGATTTTGAAACAATGAGTTCTTTATTTCCTTCCTTTTTCCTATTCTGTGCAAAAAACAGAATAGGTTTACTTAATTAAATGAAGTTACACTTTCTAAAATTGCTAAGAGAAGACCATGCACAATTGCTTTCTCTTGCTTAATTCTGTTTCTGCAACAAATTATTTTCAAAATCTCAGTGATATACAAAAAGGATCAGATGTCAGAGAAAAATTATAAATAAATATGCAATACATCTGTAACTTTGCTGCTCTTGCTCATTGAATTTATAACAATAAAAATAATACTCTCTATGCAAAAAAAATCCACACTTATTCATATTTTAGAGGATTATTTCAAGATAATGTCTATGAAATTAATCATTCCATAAAGAATTATTAAAATGGTTTACACTTGAACCACTATTTTCCTTCTTCCTTTCCTTTCCTTAACATCACTTTAAAAAAGCATATAAATTCCCTGTATGGTCCAGAATCAGTTCCATTTAAGTTTTTAAAATTAAGAAAACGGCAGTTTTCCTGAATCATTTGTCATTTAAAACAGCCAATCATGGGGGGAAATCCATATTATGAAAATATTTTTATTATATTAATGATAGCTCTACAAAATGTACAAGTTTAACTGTCTCATCCTCATTCAGTCCCATAATTTTAATAATAACCATGGGGCATAGTTTCATTTTATTCCAAGCATGGTAATGGATTATGTATACTTTTTGAATTTCAGTCATGGACATCTTTGATGATTCTGCAGCACGGGAAATTTTGCAAATGTCCCAAGTCATCTGAAAATATACAAACATTTGTCCAGATAAAATAATGAAGCCTAAAACAACTACAAACCAAACTATTCTGTAGCATATCACTAACATTATCTTAACCATTTTTGTGGAGCTATTTCCCCTGATGAACAGATCTTAGGAAGAAAATACACAGGACTTAGACTGATGCCCTCTTTCTCTTGCTTACCCAAAAGAAGTAAAAGGAAAATCTACAGATAGTGGGAAATTCAGAAAGCAAAATAAAAATGGCATCAGAGTGATGGGGAATGTCAGGCAGGGAGAGGGAAACCACATCTCACTGGAATCAACACCATTTTTTTTTATTTCAATCCTGTGTCTATGAATCACATTCACAGCATTTTCTGAGTTTATTTAATGATTAAACCAATTATTTACACAAGGAACCATATGTACATGAGCTGTGGTTATTTCTATTTATGAAAAGGCAATATTTATTTGGGATACAAGGGTTCCAATCCTGAATATTCCAGTCTAGGAATAAGTACCATTCAGTACAATGGAAATTACTTCTGAGTAATTCTGACATGCACAGAGCTGCAGTGAAATTGTTATTTTTATCTATTATATTTCTAATATAATTATTGGTTGTTGATTTGCTTGACTCCCCATAGTCCTGGAAAACAACTGACGGTTGTACAACTTGTGAAGAATGCAGATTGTGGTTTATTTGCATGCAAGCAAGCAAGACATTACAGAGAATTCTTACTAAGAAGTAAATCCCATTAAATTACCTCCTGAATGATACAGGATTGTTCTGTTCACTGATCCACTCACAAGTAATATCAAAGTTGAACTCCAGTCCTAATGACTACATGGAAAATAATACAAATAATAATAATTAAAAATACTGCACAACTAGCCAAATACACTTAAAATCTAAGCTAATGAAATTGTATATTGAAATACATGTGGCCTTAATGTTGTGGACAGTATGGCTGGGTGCTTTTCTGTTTGTATTTTTTTTTTAATGATTTCTAATTTACCATGTCACATATTTAAATTTAGGCCTTAGAATGCTGTTGTGGGAAATGCAAGGTTAAAGGAAGGCATTATGTCTGAGTTCCTTACTGGCTTAGCATTTGGACTCACAGTAGCACAGCTGAAGTATGATTCTATTCCTGGCAAGTCAGCAAATGCAGACTTGTTTTACCCTGCTTGGCAGAAAAGTCCCCAACACCCGCCCACCCATNNNNCATATGAGCTAGCACACATTTCCCTGCTGCCTCTACAATTCTTTTGCCCCTAGAATACTGAAAGTCTTCTTCCTATATCTCTGGTAGGGTTTGGGGCATTTATATTCTAATGTATCACAACTGCTTGAACATGTAGCTTAACCTATTGCATTGCTGGAATTTTCTTCCAGTGTCTATTTACAGTGGGTTCTGCTTCTTGCAGGCCCTGCACTGCCACGGAAGATCTTCAGTGAGTGACTTATTTCGATACTGAAAGTTTTATTGCTTGCAAAAACAGGGAACAGTACCAGCATTTTGTTTTGCAATTTATACTGCTTTAAAAGACAGCTGTCTGCTTGGTTGGATTAATCGGTGGGTTTAAGAAGCCCTTGAAGAGAGCTGTGTACCAGTCATAGAGGCATTCTGCCATAAAACATCACCTCATGAAAAAGGTAGGCTGGTCTTATAATGCTGTCTCTATGCCAGACTCCTTTCAAATTCCACTCATCTGAATGTGGCAGCTGTGTACTTAATCATATGACGAGAAGAGAGCCATCTCGTGCCCTCAGTTTAATACTGAAAGGCCGCCAAGAATGAAAAGAAAAATGTAGCATACTCAATATGAGACTCAGAACTAAAGTACAGGTAGTCCTCAACTTACGAATTCAATTAAGCCCAAAATTTCTGTTGCTAAGCAAGACAGTTGTTAAGTGAGTTTTTGCCCCATTTTACGATGTTTTTTGCCATTGTTGTTAAGTGAATCTGGCTTCCACATTGACTTTGTTTGGCATTAGATTGTAAAAGGTGATCATACGACCCCAGGACACTGCAACGGTCATAAATGTGAATCAGTTACCAAGTGTTTGAATTGTGATCACATGACCATGGGGATGCTGTAACAAGTCATACATGTGTGAAAAACAGTCATTTTTTTCACTGCAGCTGTAACTTTGAACAGTCACTAAATGAACTGTTGTAAATTGAAGACGACCTGTAGACTTTTTCTATGCATGCTGCCTTACTTCCCAGATTTATTTATTATTTCATTTATATGACCATCCCATCTTATGAAACAGAACTTGGAGTGGTTGCGACATTAAAAAAAAACCAATAGAAACTATAAATACTGAAATTTGACACCTCCACCATCCTTGCCCAATGCAAGCAACAAAACCATCTTCAGATTCTAGCCTCAAGCTTAGGATAAGAGATGGGCCTTTTAGAAGGTTAAAAGACTAGAAACCTGCTGGATCTTGGGTGCACCATAGGACAGGTGATGCTGATAGGAAAAGCACACTTCCTAAATCCCACTGGGTGGAAATATTTAAAGGAGAGGGACCTGGACATATTTGGCTTAGTGCAATGGGCAGAAACTCTCATCAAGAGGAGCTACCACAAGTAATCTGATTCCACGCCATGTACGGTTTTAAATGTGATAACCAGTATCTCACAATAGTCAGCTTTTGATACTATGAACCACAGTATCTTATTAGACCACCTATGGGATTAGGGATATTGGGGTTAGGACTTGGTTTACTCTTTCCTTAATGGACAGTTCCAGTCTGTTTTGATGAGTGTGAGAGGTTGGCATAAAGCAACTGGGACACTACAGGAGTTGGTCCTTGCTCTCTTGCACTTTAACATCTATATGAAATCACTGGGGATTAACTGACAGTACAGGGTGGTATCATCAACGTATACATTATATTCAATCACACACTGACACTAGAGCAATAGGGGAGAAGCTGTTGATGATCTATTCTGGGGCTTGGAAATTATAAAGGCCTGGATGGGAGGGAACTGAAGTTGAACTTAAGCAAGACGGTTGCTTTTTGTACATCGGTGTTTTCCATCAACACCAGGTTTATCTCTGGACACACAAGCACTACATTTTAAGAACAACATTTCTGATTTTGGATCCTTCTGAACTCATAGCTCCTGCTTGAATATCAAATGGAAGCAAGGGCTAGAGGGGCTAATGCCCAGTCCATTTTCCTGGAGCACTGATTTATATACCCAGTACCTCATATTCTCCTTATCACTCAGATAGATTGCTGCAATGTAGTTTAAATGTGGCCACCTTTGAAGGTTATGCAGATTATAACTAGTCGAAAATATAGAAGCCCTTGTGTTTACTGTCATACAGTGTAAGATTGATATTGTGGGTCCTGTACTGGTTACTGATTCAGATCTGGGTACAATTTAAGGTCCTGGCTTTAACCTACAGTATAATGTACTGTATATAGCTTAGTACCTGCCTGTCTTCTCCAAATTGCTTCAGTGTCTTCTAGCAGAATTGAGCAGAGCCGGGCCAAAATGTATTGCTTTTCAATGGCAACACCAATACCATGAAATGATCTCTTCTCAGAGATGAAGTTTACTCCTCCTTGATGGCTTTTAAAAAGTTCTTAAAATTGAGCTTTTCGGAAAACATTTCAAGTGATGTTTCCCTACTGTAGAATTTTTTTAAATTTCTATTTTTGTAATTTTTATTGTAGGTAGGTAGGTAGGTAGGTAGGTAGGAAG
>JANHFM010008819.1:141694-152075 GCA_032468115.1 Grayia smithii
CTCTGCCCCCCCCCCCCCCTCAAAATCTTTCCATACTGGGAAAATATTTCGCCTCTCGAATTTCTGTCCTCTCTGCTATTATTAACATTTCCCTGGGAGTTCTCAGGGAGGGGGCGTAGCTCAGTGGCAGAGCGCTCGGGTTTGGCAGGCGGATGTTCCCTGTTTCACAGCCCCTGGCGCTTCCTGGCAGCGCTGCGAAAAGTCTAGCCTCAAAAGTGTCAGAAGTGACGGGTTTAGATGGCCGGCAAGTTGACTTCATTGGAGGCAATATACTCCTCCGGTGGGAGGTTGCGGTGTACCGTGTAATTCCATTAAGTCAATCTTCCCCTACCTGATGCCCGCCAATTGGGACGGCAGCTCCCAGAATCCCAAACTGTCATGGTAAGTGAGGAATTCTGGGAGTTGCAGTCCTAATAAGCCCTTCTGCCTAACATAAGTTGGGGAAGCTGATCTATTTATAAAATTGATCCAAGCAGGTGCACTGCTATACCACATAATATGCTTCTCCAGGGACAAAATGTGTACTTTTTCCTCAGTATCCACAAATGCAACACTCTGCAACATTCTCTCGTTTCTGAAAGACACATTTATCTACTTAGCTGTTTTGACAGACCCAGAACTTGCTGTGTTTTATATATGAGACGTTCATGAGTGCTAACTTATTTTAAATGCACAAAACTTTTTTCATACCTTTTCTACTTAGACAATCCAATCTATATTTACTCTGAGTAAATTCCATAATGTTCAATTGAAAAAAAAATGTAAGGAAAATATGCACAGGATTACAACAACCTTAAAAACTGTCTCTGATTCATTCTAAATGACAGTATGTTCCAACACAGCCACCCAACTCTGAATTCCTCTACATTTACATTTCAGAAATCTGCTTTTTCCCTTTGAAACATACCCTTATTTTTTGCCTTAATTAAACAAACCTTGGTCAAGCACAATGCCTATTAAAGAGAAAACTAAACCGTCTTGGTCTGTCAAAACAAACTCAGAGAACTCTGCATAGCCAAACATTTGAGAGACCAATCATTCTATGAAAATGCCTGTACATATGTTGTGCCTGTTGAGCTGTATCAAATGTAGGAGGAATTTGTTAATTTGCAAGCCTTTAAAATGGTCTCACAGATGGAGGAGGAAGAGATCTGAAATAGCAAAAAAAGTCAGGGTACAAGGTAGTCATTTTTACCTGTGAGTAAAACATGGGACATAGTAGAACTTATAAATCAATGCATGAATTTGAATTGTTAGAAACTTAGTACAGCATGAATAAAATATGTATATTGCATGTGTTGAGGTGTTCATGTTCTTTCCATTTCCCCCAGTTCCTTTACAAAGAGTATAATAGAGAATCACTATGCTGTTTGTATTAGACAGTTTATTTACAAATGTTTAGGTGTGCCATATGAAAACCAGTTAGTATGACAGGAAGAAATAGTCATTAAATAATATCAGTTGTTTAGTCATTATATATTGTAGTTATAAGGTATAAAGTGCACAAATGTTTTACAATAAAATCTTCTCAAATTGTTTTTCCCTGTCTATTTTGCTGATATTTAAACTGTTAAAGAGTGCTTCTCCCAGCCTTTAGACAGCAAGGAGTACTTTGTAACTATTATGGGTCACACAAGCTATTCATCAAAAATACTTCTCATTTTTTCAGTATTAGGTACAGGCTATATAAATTTATAAGTGAGGAATTATTCATTTAATGGATTGGAAAGATATTGAAAACATGGCCAGTATAGTACCTTATTACTACTATACTACTTGAGCCATATTGGTGCGGTGGTTAGAATGCAATATTGCAGGCTGACTCTGCTCACTGCCAAGAATTCGATCCTGATCAGCATAAGGTTGACTCAGCCTTCTATCCTTCCAAGGTTGATAAAATGAGGACCCAGATTGTTGGGGACAATATGCTGACTCTGTAAACTGCTTAGAGAGTGCTATAAGGTACTACGAAGCAGTATATAACTCTAAGTGCTATTGCTACTGTTACTTTTTCATTTTCAGTTGAGCCAATTCTATACCCATACAAGACATAGAATCTGCAGCAAAAGACTATAGCCCAAGAAGAACCAGAATTCTAAACTGATCTAGTAGAGCCTATACAGGCTTACGATCTAGCAAGGTATTAAAAAGCAATATCCTATATACAAGTACAAAAGTGGACTTTGATTAAAGATTAAAAAAAAGTGTTGACACTTTTGAACTTGGAGTTGGAACAAACAACAAATGGATCAATCCAGAGTTTTCACTGAAATCACAAGGAAGGAAAGGAGGGAGAGAGGAAATAACCAGGCTCGAGTTATTTGCTTCAGACACATTATGCAAAGAGGAGGCTCTGGTTTTGGGAAAGTTGGGAGATAAAGATAAGAAGAAGTAAAGATAAGACAAAGACCAAAAACAATGTTACTGTGGCAATGGATGCATTACTGGAAAAGCTAAAGGACGAGATAGGGACAGATTGTCATGGAGGACATTTATCTATGTCAGGGGTATCAAACCTGCTGGCCATGGGCTGGATGCATCACACGCTGGCCACCCCCACCCCCATTTTACCGAAGGGGAAAAAGTGTGATATGTCACATGACAACAATGTGATGCTGCAAATTTTGACACCCCTGATCTATGTGGTTGCTAAGAATCGATACCAACCTGATGGCACATAAAAAATTAATCAAAATATAGAAGTGAGAGATTGGTACAAAGCATCACCTTTCATTTGTTGTTTTTTTAACTCACTATTTTCTACAGAAATTGATCAAGGGATTACACAGTGGATCAAGATTAATTTTATATTAATATATTAGTATCTGCTGTTAAGACTGACCACACAGGATTTATTTTATCCTGATAATGCACAGAATATTGTGTAATGCACATATTAGTACACAAGTAAAAATTCGGACAGGTAATGATAATAGTAGTTGTGGTAAGATACTATGCTGACATCAAGCTATCTTTTCAACATTTTTCTATTAAATATACAATCTGCAATAGTGCCATAATAATTTGAGTTTAATTTATTCAGCATGATGAATAAGTCAGAAAATAAGCATATACATTTATTGAGAAAGCTAAAACTTTTAAAAATTATACCAAGCATATAATTTTATATCGAGCATATCTTATATTTGCATTTATTTCAGTCTGGTATTCTAGACCTGGTGTAAGACTTGGCTCACTATTATTATAATTCAGCATTTCAAAGACAGAATTCAGATGGAATTTACTAAAAATCTTTAAACTTGTTCCTAATATGTAGTTTCTAAGTGATAGCAGCTATTTGCCTAAAGCATAAAAGGAGTTATTTTCAAAGGTTTTCATACAAATTGCTTCACTAATAAGAGACCTGTATTTTAATAATCTCTTACTGTTGTGCTTTTAAACATTCAAGGTGCCGACTAAGAGTTGTAAACTGTGAAGTAACTACCATGGAACAGATTAAGTAAAGCAAATGACTTTCAAAATAAAGAGAGTGGACGTGGTAAGTGCTATATTCTTTTTTCATTTACATCATTCAATATTTCAAGAAAGCTCTGTTTATTAGTTTCTTTCTCTACATTTTTTTAAGTTAAAGCGTAGGATAAACCCTGCAATAGTATGTACTAAAAGGTAGACTAATGACAAAGACTTTCTATAATCACAACTTACTGTACATTATACCATTTTAACTGTGGCATTCAATTTATATTCAGGTGTCACTTTTCAGCACCTAGCTTTGAAAATATATTTTACAATTAATTCATTTCCAAGAAATTACATACATTTTCTTTCTCCCCTGTGGACTGTGAAATATTTAAATTACCCTTCTGGAATCTATATCCTATTATAATGAGATTCTGGGAATTTACATGTTATATGAAATTATAAAAGTAATATGGATTGAAATAATGTTCTAAATAAGTGGAAGAACAAATAAAGTATTTTTGATCTTGAGGGGTAGATTAATTTCTAGCCTTGATTTTTTTTAGAAAAGGTTACTCTGATAACCTATTAATCCCAATTAATTCTATGTGTGCAGGTGAGCGAGAAAGAAAGAGAGAGTTATAAAGCTCACTATAGAAACTGTATCAAAAGCTTTGGATCATGCTTAAAAGCAGGCAGATATGAAAAGTGTTTCAGCAAACCACTTTTTAAAGGCGGATTTGATGAAATAAAAGCAGTGTTTACCAACCTTGACAACTTTTAAGATGTGTGAACTTCAATTTCCAGAATTATCCAGCCAACACTGGAGTTGAGGTCCACATGTCTTAAAGTTGTCAAGGTTGAGCAACACTGAAGTGGAGTAAAAAGAAGAGTAGTAGGGTGGAGCTGGGCCCTGGATGAAAAATGGAAACCACAGCACCCAGGGTTAGGATGCATAAACTGTGGGGCTATTTTCAACATAACCTTGGCTCTCTGTAATTTAAATGTCATTTTTACAGTGTAAATTGGCAGGCTCATTACTGTTAAAGAATTAAACATTTGACTATCATTCTAAAATGAGAAAGAACTTGGATAATTACTGAAAGAGGATGTTAACTGAGCTCACCATGAAATAATCATATTCGTAAGGGAAACAGACACTTGGCTACACCTCAGCCCTTCAGTAAGGTTATAGAAGGGTTGATTATTCCAATAATTACACCTCCTGTTGTGCTTTTTTTTTTTAAAGTCAGATGTACGTTTCAGGTGGAAGGCTGGGAAACAGTGCAAAATTTCTGTTTCCTGTTGCCAGCAGGCCTGTGCCTAACAGGAACCTTTAATCTTACCTCTTTGGAAAGAATCCAGAAGGGATTTGCTGCCAATTATTGGCTGTTTGTAACACATGTTTTAAAAATATGGTCTGGAGGTAACATTTCAATGTAAATTATACTGAATTCTAAATGACACAGGAAGATTCCACAGGTGTTGTAAGAGCTATTTTTATTTGTTCACTAAAATGTTCTCTATTGAGTTTTGAGAATTAAAGAAACTATAATATTTGGCTTCTACAGTTTGTCTACAAGGAATGCAATGGCTTTTTTTTCCCAAAAAAACCCAAAACAGAACAGTAGCACGCCTTGCTCATTGCCTTGAGGATCTTTCTTTAACTGAAAAATATTGCCATTAACTGCTGAGTATAGTCTTAATATAAAATCATGACTATTTAAAGAATCATTCTAATAATGAATACTAAGATACACCTACTTGACCTGGTCTAGATCAGAAGCTAAGCAAATTGAGAATTTATTAGCTATTTATTTATTTATTAGGATCCCATTATTTATTGAATAGAAAATGTTAGGAAATTCAAAGGCTGTAGACTAATATCAGTACAGGAAATTTAAAATTAAAAATTAAAAAAAAACCCATCATGGATGAAGGCTGTAGTAAATACTTCCAAACTTTTACCAAGAAATTTGTATGGGCATGTATATGAAATACAGGATTATATCTTGATATGAAGGATATGTATGTATGTATGTATATATACATTTCATATCAAGCTATAATCCTGTATTTTATGTACATGCCCATACAAATTTCTTGGTAAAAGTTTGGAAGAGTGTGTGTGTGTGTGTGTGTGTGTGTGTCTTATTTTGGGGAAAACAGGGTATGAAATATGAATCCATAGAATTTGTGTTTATATTGATGCTATCATTTTCTTATTCCAGGCTATAAAATCAAAGCCACACTAACTTTTTCTCTGTCCTGAGAAGTTTGTTTTTTCGTTTCACTATTTTCCTGAAATTTTTGTACAAAAAAAGACATTGGATAGAATTTAGTATAATATAGTACTATAGAATTTAGTATTGCTGTACAGTATTACTTTTAAACACCCCAATTTGAAATAATTCTAATTAGAAATCTTTAAGAAGTTTTTGGAATATTTTAGAACTGTATAAAAACTGCTGTACTGTGTAATATAAAGCACCTAATGGTAGTTAGATTGCTGAATTATAATTCCCATAGGGTGAAATGAGGTGGTGATTATGGTTAAAGCAGTATTTGAAATCCCCACCTTTGTTTTATTTACCAACATGGGGCTAAAAACTTCAACAATCACATCCTCATTATATAAACAAAAATTGAGCCTTAAACAATGTAGTATATGAAAGCCAGCTCCTAAATTTTATTTATTTTAGCCCACCTTGTAGAGATCATGTATATTTACTTGATCTCTACAAGGTCTACAATATATATACTACATGATCTAACATTATATACTATTAAAATTGTGGCATCTTGGAAAGGATTGTGGAAACAGTCTTGAAGAAGGAATGCAACAGTCATTACATACTGTCAATAGCAGCTCAGTCCTGAAAGGGAGGAAAAAATAAGATCGAAACTCAAGATTTTCCTTGAGTTTTTCCTTGATTTTCTTTGGTATAAGAATAGAGAGGTATATACTCTAATCAGGCTTTCAAAACTCTGTTATTACATCCTGCAACAATAAAGTAGAGTTTCAGTAGTCCTTGTGAGTTCGTTTTATGACCTGGCCTACATCAAAAAAGGCTAATACACCACCAAAATAAGACAAATGTGGCTTATTTATTGAGAAGTACATTAATGCCATTTAAAGTAGACTAATGGATCAGGTTTCTATTTTTCTGTATTAATAGATTAGTTCTCTGAAGGCATATTCATGGCAAATAGTTTGTGCTCTAGAAAAGGAAAAAAGATATTTCCTTCCTTTTTTGTAATTTCTGAACAATTTACTTCAAAAGGAATTTCTCTGTTTTCTTACAAAATGCATTCCCTAATCAAACCATACTCATCTGTTTTAAGGTCTATTGTCAGGTTGTGGGGAGAAAATAATAGGTATGAGTCAACAACGTTTAGGAGATTTTAAGATCTATGAATCAAAACCTGAGGACCCAGATTGTTGGGGGCAATAAGCTGACTTTGTAATAATGCCACTTGGGGGGGCAATAGCCCTAATAAGCAGGCATATACAAAGGATGAAGGGATTTGCTGAGCACATTAAGTTGTGCTCAAAAAAAGTTGTAAGCTGCCCTGAGTCTCCGGAGAAGGGCGGGGTATAAATGGAATTAAAAAAAAAAAAAAAAAAAACAGAAGAGATTTAAGAGTTAAAAATGAAAACTGGCACAAAAATAAACCCCACTAAAAACAATGGAGCTTCATTCTGATTGCAAATATCTAGGCATGCTCTATTAAATTTTCCATGGCTGAAGAAATGTGGTTAAGGCATGTTTATAAGCATGTATGCATTGATCAGTTCTTACAATATTCCATGTGTGAGGCATATATTACTATTTCCATGTGTAAACAGTAATTTCTGATCAAATCAAATCTAGTTCATATAAAACACAATACTTTTCAAAAGGCAAAGTACCATATCTTATTGGGATCCATTGATGGTGTCTTTTTGATGGATGTAGATCACAGCACTTGTGCAAATAAGAGTGCATAGCAATTATTCTTAAACCAGAACTGTAGTGATGATGCTATGTGATCCTATGGTTTCAGATGCTACTAGATTTCTCCATTGTTCTAATCACTGTTTTACTATTCCTAATGTGTAAATAAACTTAAAATACAAATTTTCAGTAAAAACTTCAGAAAATGCCAATCAATTATTGAAATAATGTTAAGGTCTCTCTTCATGTGTTATATCTTTGCCAGCAGGAAACTGTGGTCTGACTATGGAAATAATAGAATGGCAAGCCTACCCCATAATGAATAAAATATGTGAATATCTTCTTAATGTATTGTTCTACTCTGATTTTGTTTTCTGAAGCACACTGTCAAAAGGACACAAAACATTTTGCGTTTAAATAATATAAATGATTCTGTACTTGTTTCATCTCTGTCACCTCAATTCTGGAAGGTCACATATTGTCTGTATCCATTTTAATTTTTCAAAATGGAAAATAAAGGAAAGAATAAAAATACAAATAAATATATAAAGGAAAAATAAAATGAAGAATGTTTAAAACATATAAATATTTATAGTTAAGCATACTTAGGATATAGTAACTTTTTTCTTTGGTACATTCAATTCAGCCTTGATTTATGGTGAATTACATGGACAAGTCCCAAATAGTTTTTATGGCAATATTTTTGGATTACCTCTATCCTTGGGCTAAAAGAAATAGACTAACTCAGAGTCACCTGTGGTTTAATGCCTAAAGCAGGATTAGCTTTCCTGCTTTCTACTACTTCATCAATCACACTCTTTTTAATGACAAAATAACTGAGACATCACCCATTCCATCAGAATTGTGGATCAGTGCACTGAATCTGAACACAAGACACCCACCAAAGGTCTGCATTACTGCATAATGATTTAACAAAGCTCCCTGATAGTAGGAATGTCATCATAGTAGGAATGATGACAGCATTGGATGCACAATTGCAACTGCTAGCTTGACTTTTATGATCCTATCCTGTGGACACCCATGCTTCATAACACAAAAGGCCAGTATAGGACAAAAAATTTTTAAAATGTTGCAGGAGAAAAGTATTTGAAATCATAATCATAAAACAAAGTATTGATCTTCAGAGATTTCCACTCATCCATTGGTTTCTCTAAAGGCTTAATTTAATTCTCCCTTATATTATCTATAGTGCCATCTATGTGCAGGGGCTATACAAAGCTTTAGAAATCAGACTTAAAGAATGTAGTACAGAATATACTTCAATGGTACTTCAATGTATTGTATTTATGTAGTCCTGGTGACAAACTTGGTAGTAATGAAGTTTATCAGAGAAGTTTACCTTATAAGATAGTGAATCATTCCAATATCATAAAAACTTTCATCCTCCATAAGCCAGTCATTCAAAAGAAATGATTAAGCAATATTGATTTTATTGAATTTATAAATGGGCAAAGTAACCCCATTTTAATTCTGGAGGAAGCACCATGTCCTGTGCTCTGCAATTTTACTATGACCAGATTACTACAACTGGTAGAAAATTTCATTAGTTCATGAAACGCATCAGGAAAATGAATATGCTTTACTTGGCTTCAACACAAATGAAATGTTGTAGCTTTCTGCAGCTGGGTTGAGAAATTTCCAGTGTTTTAACAGCACAGAATCATTTTTGCACTCATATGAGAATCCCCTCATTTAACTGATGAAGAATAGCCTTTTAAACAATTCCTACCTTTCCTCTCAGAGATTGTGCATTTTTTAAAAATGGAATTGCTTTATCCTGGCCCTGGAATATTTAATTACAAGTACCTTATTTCCCCCCAAAGTTGCAGAAGAATTGTGCAGAAGGGTGCATTGATATCTGAAGAAAAAGGAATGAAAAAGAAAGTAGAATTATGCTAAAAACCAAGGTAGTCATGTTGGCCATTCTAGAATCCATATTAGGTCAAGATCTTAATTTCAGCAATTGAAGGATTGTAGGAGTAACGGAAATGCCTCATAAGACAGTGAAAACCTTCAGGAGAAAGCTTAAGCCGCAAACAAGAGTGAGAGTAAAGGAGAAAATGTTCCCAGATACTGTGCAAAGTAATTGGGGTTTGGTTCACTAGTCCTCTCTTTTGCTTGACCCCCATGTTGGTGATTTAGCTTTTTGCCCAACGTTCTGAAGAAGGGCAAAGTTTCAGGATACAGTAATGTAGTTGCTCTGAGTGATAATAATAGAAGAACATCGGTTTGTAATGGATGGCATCATCCTTAAAATTATTGTCTTTGTATTAAGGGAAACAATAATCTTTTATGTATTGATCCCCCACCTTTTCCCATGGGTGTATAAATGGCAAACTGCAAATGTTCACAAAAACAACCCCAAAACAGAACTGAAGACTGGTAAAGTTTAATGGATAGGGCCCTAGGACCATCCCTTTTCTGGAAGGTCACTTCGTGTCAATCTAACGGTGGCTTTAGAGTACTTCCAAGGAAAGGCGCCTGTAGGATTGCAGCCTGCGGTGACGAAGCGAAGGCTACTCTCGCTTTTTGGACTACTCCCGCGTGATGCTGAAGCGGTGAGTTGGCACGGCAGACTTTCTGGAAGCAAAGCGTTTATGCGGAGGATACGTGCACTCTTGCTAGCAAAAGCATACCCGCGCAAAAGAGCGCCTAAAAGTCAGGAATCGGGCAGGAAAAAAGAAAGGGTCGGTTATTTTAGCTAGAGTACTACTGTGTCCTTGCCGAGCTGGGCAGCTGCCTTTATCTGAGTTTCTTCTCTCCATCCTCGCCTTCAAAAGTTTAGGCTCGGGGTGAGCGTTGCGCTTCGAGGTGGGAGCCGGACGAGAACTAAAAGTAGCCGATTTGCAGACCCAGATTCTTAAGAAAGGTGCAGAAAAGAGATGGAGACAAAAAGGGAGGAGAAAGGAAATGTCAACGTCTGTGATGAAAAAAGAAAGAAAGAAAGAAAGAAAGAAAGAAAGAAAGAAAGAAAGAAAGAAAGAAAGAAAGAAAGAAAGAAA
>JANHFM010008819.1:152753-170265 GCA_032468115.1 Grayia smithii
TCACCTACAGTATATATCAATCCTAAAAAAAAACTAAAATTAGCAAAATGTCAGGCATGGCAAGATTGATTCAGCCCAGATGCAATTATCATTTAAAAAGTGCTTGATTGAGGTGCCTGATGTTGGGTGATTTATTCTGCATACCATATACATAATTAAAGTAGGGTAGTGGAGTAATTTATCAATCTCGTTGAGACTAGAGAGGGGCACGGAAGGCGGAAAGAGAGAGAGAAAGACGGGGGGGGGTAGAGAGAGAGAGAGAGAGAGAGAGAGAGAGAGATCTTTGCCTCTGCTCTGCTCTGAGCTGGTCGCTCTCTGCGCTCTGTTTGTTTTATTAAAACGCGTTGGGGATGTGACCCCGCCCCCTTTTTTCAAGAGTGAAACTGATTATTTCTCCAGCTCTGCGAGAGAGAGTCCTTCGTTTGGGATTGTGGGAGAGAGAGAGAGAGAGAGAGAGAGAGAAAAGAGGGAGGAAAAAAAAAAGAGGAGGAGGAGAGGAGGGAAGGCAGAAGGAAGAGAAGCCTCGCCGGGCGTGGAGTTTTTGAATCCTCCCTTCCCTGCCTCTCTTCTCTCCCCCCTCCCCTCCTTCTGCGATCCGTGATGTTACAAAGCCCGTGAGCTGTGCTTTCCCCATTCGCCTCCTGTCACTTCCTTCCTGGACGCTCTCAGGACGAGTCCGCTTACTTTTAATCCGACCAGCAGCACGGGCACTTGCGCCTGCTGCACGCTTAGGGACACACACCACCGCCGCCGCCGCCGCCGCTGCCACCAGCGCCACCAGCGCCACCACAGAGCTCCTGGCGGTTCATTGGATTGATTTTCAAGGTTGTGTGTGTATGTGCGCGCGGTCGTGTGCGCGCGCGCGCCCGTGTGCATGTGTGGTTAAACGAGGCTGCGTGTTGGACCAGGTGGGGAACATCTTACAAGGCTGGAAGAATTAAAAGCTTTTCCCCCGTTCCTTCTCTTCCTCCTCCTCCTCCTCCTCCTCCTCCCCCCCTACTCTGTTCAATCACTTCTCTTTCTCTCTGTTTCTCAAGAAGAGGAAAAAAGATCTCTCAAGGACTCGCCTGATCATCCAAACGTTTGCGATGTAAGTACATACACGTGCAATTCCATTTAGAAGTCAGGCTGTGTTGACACTGCTGGATGTCTAATGATAGGCATTGTGACATGTATGGCAGTAAAGTCAGTTGTCCTGGGGATGGTAGAGTCACCCAGCAATAGATGGTTTTAAGGTAATGTGGCACTCTTAAATCACTTAGGTAAGTTGCTGAGGATTTCTTCCTCTTTTCCCCTCCATCTGCTTGAGTGTTTAAAGTTTCATGAAGTTAGTTCACGTCATTGGTGTATTTTGGTATTGTGAAGTGAGATAGGGTTGTTTGTCTTTTAACATTTCACCAAATGCTTATGACCTTGGAGTACTTGCCCCATGAATTATCAAACAGTGCAGTGAAGAAATAACCTGGCATAAGAGCAAATGCCCTTTTAAACTTCTATGTGTGTGCAGTACATCACTTTCTTTTTATGCTTTGGTTTTCATCACAGCATCTCTCCCAACACATGTTTGCCTTTAAAAGCTTTCTTATGAAATGGAGGAAATTAGAACATTTGAATGGAAAAACAAGCGATGTTCCACTTTTGCAGTCTTTCTAACTTTAGCTGTAAGTTGAGCGAGGTTGCATTGCACTTTGGCAGCCTGGGTTTTTTTTTTCTATTAATTAAAACTTCAGGCTGAAGATGAGTATGAAAGAACAAGGGAAATCTATAGAGAATACTCTTTCATTATAAAAATATCAAGTACTTATAGTTCCTTCATAGGATCTAGTAGCTTCCTAACAGACTTGGCAATTAATAGGAGAAATTGCTTTTAGTAATTCTGTTTATTAAAATATTTTAGAATAATAGAACTTTGTACTTTAATATTGATATTACTGCAAACGTTGTGCAGTCTCATCTTTAAGTAGCACAGATTGGACTTTAAATAAGATACTTATGGCATGTACTTTATATCTGCTACTGTTGGATAAGTAAGCAGCACAAGGGCAATCTGCCAGTGTTTCAGAGGTGGACTAAAGATTCTTGGCTTGAGAAGAAATGTCTTTTAGTGAATTATAAAAGCAATTGTCTTTAAATGGTATCAGTTCCTGTTTAGTTTTAGTACAATATATAAACATGTTCTAAGAGCCAATTGTCCTAGCTGTATATTTGAAGTCTATATTACTTTAAATTGCATTCAGTAGCGATTGCATAACATAGATACCTACAAGAAATATAATACTAAGCATAGCAGAGGCAGAGTACCTGTGAACTAATAATTCTGTTTTAAAGAGCAGTGTTCAGGTATAACCAGTCTCATTTGACTTTTTTTTTTCAATTTAAGATTTTAACATATATTCAGCATTGTATCAGATAGTTTGGGAGCATCATTTAAGATTAATGGATTTTCATTACCAATCTTTAATGAGCTGTAGCTCAGTATCAAAATAATAGAAGTACTGTATTTTTTATACTGTCAGAAGTTATAGGCAATAAAATTCACCTACTTAGAAAGTGTTAAGGCAATTCCTATTATTCTTAAATGGCTATTGCATTCATTTTAATGTGACAAAGATTATTTAGTGCTATTAGGAACACTGACTAAAATCGTGAGGATTTGATAAGTCCTGTCAGTATTATTGCAGATATGTTTTACTTTGTTTTACTTCTTATACAGAATAAATTGCTCTTCTATGTTCAAATATTAGTTTTGAAACATGCAAGCCATTTCATGAGTTAAGTTTCAGAGAACTCCTTGCATGACAGTCATGTAAATGAGTGAAGGTTTATGAAATGAAGCTCATTATCAGAAACAAGTATCTTTGGGGTTGTTACGAACAGTGCTTTGAACAGTGTAGACTGCCAGCTGATTACACTCCCTTAGATTTTCTTTTAAAGTATGCTAAATTATTAAAGTCACATCTGTGTAACAGGTGATATATAACTGCATATAAATTAGAAATGTAATAGTGGAATATTCCAGATTCAGAGCTGAGTAATACCCTATTAGGACGCACTAAAATGGCACAAAAACTATATGACCTATTATTAGACTACGTTATTTAAAGTTACATGTCTGAATTATCCTTTATAGAATAGTTTACATATGCAATAATGTAATCATAAAACACTATATTGAAAGATATTTATTTGGAATACAATTGTAAATAATGATGTACTACTAGTATTAATAATTAAAATATACTTTTTTGTCATCTAATACCAAGATAATAACAGACTTCATTAATATTATGCAAATATACAAACAACTATATACTTTAAGGATACATACTTAAGGGAATAAAACTGTTTTTGTCTCACATTGTAAAATACACAATTATTGGGTGAGTAAATAGAAATAAACTTTAAACAGTAAGCATGGCTGAACTGCAAACTTCATTAACTCTTATATGTTCTCTTTATGATACTGATGAAAAATCTAAATCACATAGATACTAAGATCTATAGAACTTTGAGAAAGACATTTCTCAACATAAGGTTAGATTTTAAGTATTTTGTAAGTAATAGTGCCTTCAAAGTAAGAAACATTTTTAAGTGTTTAACAAACTAGACAATGGCACTTTTACTTCCTTCTCTAAGTATCCCAGGATTTTTTATTTATGTTTTATTGTTTTCAGAGCATCATGTTTCTATATTAAATACCAGAAAGAATGCTTACATTAAAAATATTAAGATGTAAACCTGTGGCACATAGATCAACTTTTCAATTATGCCACTTAGTCACTTTTAAAAAAACATAGATTTGGATAGTTTAAATTCTGATATTTTTATATATGGAGCTTTAAAAAGTCCTATTAATGAAAACAAAAATAGTCCACTCATCATTTCTACTGCGTATCGCAAGTATTTGTCTGATGTATATTCTTTACTTACTTCCATCTCATAAATGTTATGTATTTGGCAAAATGAAGACATAAATATCAAATTTAGCAAAGATACACATCCCTGTGCAATACCTATATTAAATTATATGTTAAACAGCTGTTGCTATAATTTTTCATTTATAATATATGTATATATATATATATATATATATATATATATATAGAGAGAGAGAGAGAGAGAGAGAGAGAAGGCCTATGAACTATAGAGTAGATTAACAAGTGAAGAAGTTGTAAGTAAAGTGTGTATATTTCCAAGCATATTTCTTTATTTTAAGGGTATAATGATTGGTTTATGGTTCCGAACTGCTTTAAGTTAATCTTCTGAGAGGTGTCAGGCAGTATGGTAGTTGTGGACAGGTGTGATTAAATCCTAGTATCTTCATCTGTACCTTAATCTCAACTGTTGCATTGACTGCAGTGCAGCAAAGCAGGGCTATTTGTTAGGATCTGTCATCTTTAGGAAATCAGAGCAGATTATATAGACAATTCACAAAACCAACAGTGACAACAAAGTCTTATGTGCCGTACAAAAGGAGGATTAGGCAGTTCAGATGTCAACTTGATTGGACAGAGATAAAAGCTGATTGCTGCTGCATGGCAAGGCACACTTCATTTTCAATTGGTTATTTATTAGATAAGGAGTATCATACTTCGCTTAATCATTGTTAGGATACTATTGGAAATATAGTAAGCTCAGGTTTTCAGTCAGAATATGTGTTTTGGGAAAGATGTAGTCATTCAGAATGCAGCATATATAGTTACAATGTTTTAAAACACTGTACAATGATTATAAAATCTTGGAAAGTTCTATTTTATGATACCACAGTACCTGGTGAACTGGCACATGCCCCAATAGTGTAAGATAGTTCCAAAAATAGGGTCTTTTTTTTTTAACGCTGAATACATTATTTCAGAATTACAATTATTCAATTAAACTGTTAATTTATCAGAAAATGTATTGCCTTCAATCTGTTTCATTCCCAAGAACTTTTGACAAACTGTTTCTGATAGAGTATCCAGTTGTGTTTGTATACTGTATTTGGAAAGTTAATGGGCATTTTTTATTACAACATTTGAAAGCTTTGAGTTGCTTTTTGCTGACTAATTGTCCAATATTTTTCACTTTAAAAAAACAAAATATTATTTTTAAAAAGCACGGTGGTTTTGCCTACTATAACATCAGCGAGTCAAACATACCAGTACATATTTTTTCTGATTGCCTTTGATATAGATTTCTAAAACCAATACTGTACTTGTAACATTTTCTATTAATTTTCAGTATTTTAAATTACAAAAAAATATTCAAAATTAATTATACTTGTTTACTTTTAAATGTTTCATATTTGTGATATTTTGTGTTCATTCACACCCACCCCCATCCAATTTCATATTTACAAGATTCACAGTTTAGATTGTGATCTATAAGGTGATTTATGCACTGTGGTCCTAAACATATTGCCTGGAAATAAGTCCCATTGAACTCAGTAGGGTATAATCTAAATACATATAGAGTAGAGATGCCGGTCAGTCTATGGAGAAGTAAGTTAGTGTTAGATTCCTATGTATGTTTATTTGAAAGTAAACTGCCCCAAATCTATCATTTTGAAATGATAGGGTAGATTACATGTCAGTCAACATAAATGAAAGCATTATGATATAACTAGATTGGAGGCATAAGAGTGAGGAATAATGCTGAAAAAATTACCTTCTTAGTTTGAGCGTGATAATAATACACAAGCCTGTAACAGTCCATTTCACATATTGCAAGCATTTCATAGCAATATAAAAGGAAAGTCTTGTGAAAGTAAAATTTTATTACCATTGATATACTATATATGGACTTGAATAAATATTATTATATAGGTCAAATAAAAATGTATGGTTGCTGCTTAAAGATTAAATATAATTAAAGAGGTTTGCTATAAGTAATCAAAATGAAACATGAAAGCTTGCTATAACGTTCTTGAAATTGGCTTAAGTTTTCAATACTTGTAAAAATATTCAGTTTAAAAAACAGTATTGATATGCAATATTTTAATTATATAGAAGAGATTATATCTTAAATTTGTAAACATTTCTGGTAGCCATTATTTTCAATACAAATGAGCCACTGAGCAACAATATTTTAGTTTTCAATTTTTGTATCTTCTAATGGTTTGCTGAACAAAAGTATAACTTCCTAAAGTTATGTAGCAACGGAATAATCACTTATCGATGTTAACTTTTGGATAAATTTATAGATATCAGTCAATAGCCTAAATGTACATTTAACCTAAATGTAGCATATTAATGATATAATAAATTCACTGTGTCTTTTCAGTACACTGAACTAGCATGTTATTTTTTGTGTGGTGTGTTTAATTCTTGAGAGTGCCTGAATATAGGTCCCTAAAGTTTTCTTGGCAAGGTTTTCAAAAGTGGTTCACCATTCTCTCCTTCCTGGGGCTGAGAGAAAGTGACTGGCTCAAGGTCACTGGCTTTGTACCTAAGGCAGGACTAGAACTCATGGTCTCCCAGTTTCAAATCTGATGCCTTAACCACTGCATCAAAGTGGTTTATGGCCTGAAAATCTGGATGATAATAAAACTATTTTTTTATCTATCTATAACTTGTAAAACTATTCAACTGAAAACTGGATAAATATTAGACATTTCTTTTAGAATTCATAGCCTCAAGTTTGTTCATATACTCTAAAACCACAACACACAATGCTTTGTTTTCAGTTCTTAATGACCTGTACTGAAATTTATTTTTAGAACAAAAGTATCAAGTGGTCTTTAATCTAAACTCTGCCATATAATTATCTGCTAAGCTTACATTAGTAAGATACAATTCTAAAATATGCCATTTTTTTATTCCATTTGGAACGAAAACATAACTTGCTTAGAACCATCACTATTAAATTAAGCTTTAGCATAGGAATCTAATAAATTAAGGTATTGATGAAAAAATGCCACAGAAAGTTTGGGTACAATTTTGTATAAATTGATGTTGTTTGCATTTTCATTAAAGCCCATGGAATTTAAATAGAGTTGTATACAACTCTGATAATGTATTTAATCAAATTGCAATTGGATTAAAATTTCTAAAAATATGCAGAATATACAGAATAGATATTTAAAACTAGATTAAATTAAATTAAAAACTAGATAAGCACATGATGCAAAGGTGGCATATATAATAATAAAAGCATAAGCAAGGTATTATGTTCTCTTCTTGCTACCAGAAATGTTATGGTTTTTCTAGAAGGAGAGCACAGATGAGTACATTTTAAAGAAAATCTTTCAGAGTCATCGTACTAGCAGAATATAGCTGACATTGATGTCCATGAGTTTCCATGAGTTTCCTAGTATGGCTTTGTTGCAGTTCCTTAATAGTTAAGTATATTCATAATGGAAATATTTCAGAATATATTACAGTCCTTCCTCCTCTAGTCCTAAAAGCAAAGAACAAATGTGTTGAACATGTTCCTATAACCTGACATACTTTTCTTTTTCCTGGAAAATAGAAGGCAACTCTTAAAACTATGAACCTTTCATTAAAGAAAGACATGAATTTAGGTATTTGCATTAAACATGTGTGCATAGAAATCATTTAAAGCTTTTTATTTTTTACAGGGGAGACGATTGTGTATTGCAGGTGAAATATGCAATGTCTTTATACCATAGAGTTCTATAGATGAAATTAAAACACATAGAACATTAAAAAAACCAGATGATATATATATATTTAAATATTTAACATTGCATTTCATTGGTTTGCCAAGGGCCAGACTAGTATATAATGCATGCTTAGTAAATTTGTAGGTATAATGAAATGCTTATTATTAGAAATAAGAGTTAGCATTGTTTACATGTGTCGCCATTTTCCTATACCCATAAACCAAACCAGATTTTCATATCTGTCAGACCCATTTAATGAATAATAACATCTCTCAGTGTGCTACACAATTTTACAGTACTGTACATGTTCTTTCATGTCACTTCCAAGTCTAGAATAACATAGATGCTGTGTTGTTGTTGGGACATTTTGGCTATTTGATCTATATCCTTCTATAATTGTTGAAAAAGACAGTACAGATTCAATGTTATCCTAGTGTACATAGTGCATACAATTATATCACATATTCTCAGATCATATTAAGTCATAATATAGGTTTAGGCTTCATATGCTATGTAACCCAGTTGTACTTTATAAATCATAGTTTAGGATTTATAAATTCTGCCAATATTTGGTCTGCCTTAACGGACCATGTGAATCCAGACATATGATCAAGGCTGAGTCCTTGGCAGCTACCTGAGAGTTCCACAAAATGATCTGTGAAATCCAATGAGTGGAAGGAAGAACCTAGAAATTGGATACAAGATCACATTGAAACACAGTAGAAACAGGAAGTTTTTGTTGTCCTGCTAAAGTACTATCCCAAACAGGAAGCATATAATGCTTCCTGTTCTGGATGGCCAATGTCTTGCCTGGAGAGTGAAGAAACTTTATTATAAGCTTCAAAGGGAACAGTTACATACCAAGTTTTGCCTGGAGCTCCAAGGATACAGTTAGAGTATAAATTGGGAAAAAATTGCTGAACAGTTTCTTAATTGGCTATTGCAACAAGGCAGTATAGTATTTTCTTAGTAGTCAACAGAATTCTGGACATGTCAGTTTTCTGCCTTCTGGTATTCTTCACTGAATTTGATCTATAAGCAATGCCAGAATTATATTGGGTAAATGAAGAATACAGTGGTGCTTAGGTAGATGATCTTAAAAACGCTTTGTTATGTAGATATTCTAAGAGAATGGTCAGTGAACTTGATGGACTTGAAATGATTTTTTTCCAATGCTTTCAACACTCCCTGTTTTTAATTTTTAAAAATGAATCAAAATGCTGCCGGAGAAATTAAGAGCAGAAAGAAAAATCAGAGAGAAGCTTAATTCCCCTGTTTATAGTTTCTCTGTTTAAAATGTCCTTCAAGGTTATTTTTTCCTATATTAGGTTATATACATATAAACTTATACACCCACACATCAACATTAAAGCTGAACCCAAGAAGTTATGAGTATATTCAGATCTTTGGTAATTTGAAATGGAAAAATGAAGAAAAAAAGAAAAACATGCAACATCCTTCTTTGTTCTTTGACTGAAAACTTTTATTTTTCCAAGGTAGCTGGTTTCCTTTTTTTTTTTTAAAGGACTATTTTAAAAGATATTATTTTAAAGATCTGTTTTACATTTTTATCTAAGAACAGGAAGGCAGTTGGTAATGGGTTCAGATTTAACTATGAAAGCGTCCAAAAATAGAAAGTTTCAGCAGGTCCAAAAGTTGACCAGAAGAAAATTTTGGGGTGAAATGGTTGCACTGCATTTTAGTTAACTAAAGAGAATTTAATGAATTTGATCTGTCTCTTTTGAGCCTTTACATTTGCAATGTTAAATTTATATACTACCCTACCTATTTATCTGGAGTATATTTTTAATACATTTATAACAGGGATGCAAACTCAACCAAGTGTTATTTGTTGAATCCTTAAACAAAGCAGGATGGATGTCACTTGTAGTATGCAACTATTGTCTGGATTAAACTACAGTGCTATCTTTTAAATAATCAATACCTGTTAAAAGGTACAGGGGTAGGCATAGGGGTTAGAATACTTATCACAAAGAACTGAGAGGACTAATTGCTTACCCATAAAATGTAGAGAAACAGTTTTTACAGATAAGACAATCTGTAGATAATGGCACCTTTTAACAGATAAACAATATATGAATGCTTTTTTCATTTAGATAGTCTGAGACTATTAGTAATTGCAAAATAGATTACATCAATGATTAAAAGCACGGATTTTGTTCTACAGTGTATACAGTGAAGTTGTGATATACAGTTGTGATATATGGTTGTATATCACAACTGGTGACATGCAACTATTTTCTGAGAAAAAAAGGCCTTTCCCAAGGCTAATCTAAACTGTTTCATTGAATCCGACCTTTAGGTAATTCTACTTGTTTTTGTTTTATCTTTGTGAAATTTATCTTTGTGAAAAGTTTTAGGTGGTATATATACTCGTTATGGATTTCTGTACTGTTAATTGTATTCTACTGGTAGGCAGTAGAAAGTAGAAAATCAGAAAGATTGGCTTTCTGAAGGCAATCAGAAAATTTAGAACAAAATAACTATTGCTGTTATAAAATGCTATTATAAAATTAATCACTATAAAACAAGTCAACTACTTGGTAGGATTACAATACAATAATTTATTAAACTTGTACGCTGCCAAATCTCAACAACTATGGACAGCTCACAATGATCATACAAGAGATTAGAGTAAATTCAATAAATCATATAAATAAAGTAAAAGAAAGATAGATGGCAGGGGTGATGAAGGGAAGGATCTAACTGTCCCTTGTTAAACGCCCAGGTGAACATGTCTGGAATTTAATTATGGCTATTGTGAAAGTTTTGTTTATTGTAGTCAAGAACTTTGAAACTGAAGTAATGCGAACTTAATTGCTCTTCTCTTTGATTTATATATATATCTGTGTGTATGCATATCTGTTTTCTTATACTTTATACTTTACATCTCTATATTCTATTTACTGTTTGCTCCTTGTTCTATTTATATTCCCTGCTTTTGTCAAACCAGCTTTCAGATGTCCCATGGCAAATACTTTGTCACCATAATGTTGCCCTTTTATACAAATTATATATTCATATTTTTTTAAAGGCCAGGAGATCAGAGGGAGAAGAGTTAGTATGGTTAATCAGTTTCTGACATCTTTCACGTTTAAATTCTAGAATAAGTATTCTTGCCACTGACAAAATATGAAACTAGTAAACTTTACCTAAAATGAATTATGTGCGAGTATATATCATAATAATATGAACATTAATGAAGTATTGTAACCTGATATTCTATTTAGTAATTAATGAATCTGAAAGAATATTTCATTAATATACGAAAAAGCAAATATTCTCTTTAAAAGGCATTTTATAACCTAGTGATGCTATGAATATTGTTATTAAAAGTAAAAGTATAGTAATTGAGGACCATTTAATCCAGCGCTTTACTGGGAGGCACTAATCATTAGGTGGAAACTGGACAATTTAATTTGTAATGAAATATGCAACTAGGAAAGCTTCAGGGAATATAGACCTAAACCGAGCCCATATTTTTCCTTAAATCTGATTAAGCCTTACACATTGTGATTTGTAATATGTAAGCAAGTTGTTATTTGTGTATTTTTCTTAAGATAAGAATTTTCAGTTAAAAAAAAAAACAAGAACAGTGTTGCAATCTTTTAATTTGTAGTGGATACCAGAGTAAACAACTTTAATCTGTACTTTCATTATTTTGAATGGCAATCTACATGCTTCACGGTTTGTAGCTTTCAGACTTTCAGTTTTGGACTTAATTTCTGCCACTTTAAAATGGCTTACTTTAGAAATGCTTTCTTAAGCCACTTTAAAATGGCTCACTTTAAGAAACGCCTTTAGCACTGACAAGTAAGATACTGTATATAATAATCATTTATTGCATTATTATATTTGTATCCCAGTTTTCTCATATGTTTATATGTTTATATGTTTCATTTGGCTTTTAGTTTACAGTCTTCCTTCAATTGTCTGAGTTTTTTAAAAAAATATTGTTAATTTGCTAGAGAGAGAGAGCGATCCCACTGTTATTTTTTACAGGTCCAGCTAATATACATAATGTTCTAACCTTCGTTTCCTCCATAATAAGAAGGTGGGTCTGGGCTGTCACTCAGGCAGTTTTCATGACTAAGGTACAACTGACTTGATTTCTCAGCCAGGTACTACATCAACCAGGCTCTCTAAATGAGAGTCTAAATGATGGGGTTTTTTAAACAGCATTGAACCTTTTTTTAATGTTCATCAGGAAGTGTAGTAAGTATCCCATGTGGTACAGTTTGCACATGGAATAACAGATGCCAGTATAATGCTGACCAAGGCATTCAGCTACTCCTTTTGCATTTTCCAGGATTGACATGAAGTGTGTTTTCAATCACTACCATCTCTCCTCCTTTAGTCCAGCTGTAAAGCAGAAAAATAGAAGTTTTCCCTGTGCCTTTAGCCAGTTCCAGTTTATTGTTATGTCTGACTCAAGACAAACTATGGTTAGGTTTATCTGTGGCTTAGAGAAAGAAGTTTGTTTTGAACTAAACTATGGCTGATGAATCTTGCCTTAATTCTTAAACCATAGCTCTAAGGTTAATTATTGCTGGGGTTTAAACATTTTTTTAAAAATTGTACTATAGTTAAGAAAAACGAACACTTGTTTTTCCCTCATGGGCTGTGTCATGATGAAAAAGATGAGATATAAATTATGAGATAGACACTTCAGCACATAACATTGAATCATAGAATAATTTAGTTTATGACCAAGTTAGTATCTTCTGAGATCAAATGCATTGTTTATTCATGATTCTTTTAAAAAAACTCTTATTTTTAATTAGGGGCACGCTACAATAGGTATAGTTCTTCCTACTTTTCCACACTGGCCTCTTGTCACACTCAAATGTATTCACACACACTGTACACTTCCTGTAAATTCATGAACATCTGAAGTGGTGATATTTAGATTTTAGTGTTGCCCACACTATTGATGTTCAAAAAGTTGGTATCAACATATTTAGCTGGTATTCACAAATCCACTGGATCCACTATATTGTAATACATATGAAAGGGATCTGTATAGTAATTTAGAAAGTTGCATCCTTTGGAGGTCTTTTTAATCTTTTTGAATTCCTGCTACAGTCAACAACAACAGTGCAAAATAATTGAGCCAGCTTCAGGGCTAGGCAGCTGTGTCCATTACTAAATATATCTTTCAACATCAGCTTTGTCCATATTCAAAAAACACTATCACTAGCTTGGAGTTACTGCACTTGCGCACAATACGATTTCTAAGGGAATAGGTAGGTAGGATCGCACTAACTATAATTGTTATCATAACCGTTACATTATTCTTATTACATGATATCAAAGTGAAAAAATGTGAAATGGGTGATAGTAGAATCCTGCAGCTAATGTCAAAGGATGCCAAGCTTAGTTTGCAATGATAAGATTGAAGAAGCATATTTGTGGAATAAGAAAATTTAGAAGAAACAAGAGTTCTTTATTATTTTTCCAAGACAGCAGAGTGGACATTGCTGATTGCGTTATTGATGTGAGATTAAAATAATGAGCATTGCTCCTATTTTTTGTTCTTGTTTCACTAAACCATTACAGTATTCCACTTTCAAAAATAAAATGCTCATTTATTTCTTACCTCAAAAAAAAAAACCCTGTGAAACTGTGCTGTATATTTTCAGAAGCCATGGCTAGTGGCTATCAGGCCCCAAACAGAGAACTTGATGGGCCATGTTTAGGTTGATTACCCTTACTATATGCATGGAGCAAACTGCAGCTGCAGAGAAAGTAAATTAATAGTAGGAAGTTACTGCCATCTGAAGCTAAGGAATAAAGCCCTATAATAATTCTAGTAGAATTATTTGGGGAGACCAGTCAGCTAGACAAGCAACAGACACATAGCAGTTAGATTTCTAATATTAACCTGAACCTGAATGAGAAATTGTTGCAATTTTAACAACTGTGTGTGTATATATATATATATATATATATATATATATATATGTTGCTCAACTACATTTTGCTGTGGCTAACCAATACTTCGATTAAAGGTGCGATTCCTATATACCATGGTTAGTACTTAGAATTGTGAGCCACACTTCAGTCACTGCAGGAATTGAACCCTAAAATACAATTAATGTACCAGCATTAATTTATTCACAGTTGCTTGGAATGAAATGCTAAAAGTAGCTTGAATATTACATAGGTGCTTGGAAGGGAAAAAAAAGATTTAACCCCCTTTTTCCCCATGTACTGGATTCTAGATTTTAATATGCTCAGTGAAGAACAATTGTGACTAGATTACTAGAACTTCTTGTTCTGTTTCTGGGACAATTAATATTTATGTGTTGATTAAATTGGTGAATTTGTATATGTTTTTTAGAATTGAAAATTAGAATATTGAGCATACTTTTATTCTTGTCAGATGCTTATCTAAAACCTTTTTCACTTTGAATCACTTTTAAAGGAAGAAAGGTTGATTACCTTTGATTTTTTTAAAAAATAAAAACACAATTGTTTCTATACTCAGTAGAATTAGAAACAACTTTTTATATAAGTGCTGCAGTATTTACGCATATGTCTGTGACCAAATGTATACTCTGTCCTCCATATGACTTCACAACTTGTGGACTTTTAAAATGAGTTTATATAAATAGATCTTCACTGTTCTAGTTGTTTCTTTTCTTGTCAGCACTAGTTGTAGATTTGTCTCATTCTTAGTGCAGTCCTATATATATATATATTCACAAAAGTATATCACAGGGCTTTTAATGTGGCTCACTCTTAAGTAAGCAGTAAATTTACAGTAGTTCATTTTTGAATGATAAAGTTTGCATATTTGCTGAAATTTTCTTTAAATTTTCATTTGCAGTGCTAAAGGCTGCTTAAATTCAGTGTTGTGGAGAAGAATCGCTACTTTTTACCAGTATTCATTCATATGGGGATGAAAGTGCATCTCGGGTGGTTGCCTGTGGCAGGCATTTCAAGTAGACTTAACTTAGCAAATCCATATCCTGTTGCTGTTGCTTTTGTTATCTTTCTGTCACTCTCTCCTGTTCTGAAGCAGGATCATAAGGATATGCAGTGTCAGTGAGATAAAGCAGGGCTTCTTGCTGGCCGCATAACCCAAAATGCCTATAACTTTATCTCTTGGAGTTGCTAGGTAATAGAATGTAATGAGATGCAGGCATTTGGAATACCAAATGTGGGATGGACCTCTTTTTTTTTTTTAAAGCAGTGTACAAATGAAGATGTTAAGAATTAAAGTGGATGTGGAAAATACAGATCACAGCAACAGACAAAGAAGAGTACTCTTTTGTACTTGGGAAGAAATCCAGGTGGTTTCCAGAGAAAGATTTGGCCAATATACCCTACTATAATTTTTTTCAGATGGATGTTTCATCATATCCCTAAAGCAGCATATAAGAGTTTAGGATTGAATGGTAGGATTCAGAAATGATTGTTTTAAAGAAGGAACTTTTTCTGCTTTAGCTTTTCCCTGCCTCTGTATTGGGACAATCAAATAGAAATTAACAGTGGAGTGAATTTGTTCTGTTGATCATTTGTTTGCCTTTATAAGCCATCACTTTTTTTGCTTTGTTCTGATTTACTGTGACCGAATAGTGTACTGTGCTAGTTAACTTATTCATTTTATTCCTTTCTCCACACACATTTATTGTTCTCAGTAAAAAAAACTTTGTTCATGTATCAAAACAAGCCAGTGCTTCTTGATTAATTTTACCTACTTGTGTAAAGAAAGACAATTGTGGATGTGAAAATTGATTTGTCTTTACTTGTCACTGGGGCCACATTCTTCATTTTAGCGAATACTCATAGTTTCTTTTTTTCTGTTTATAATAATAGAAGCCTTTCAGCCTTACAAAATCAATTGTAATTTTGCTGTTGTGATTTAAATCAGAAATCATGGACACTTTTGGACCTTAGAGCATAGTGTTATAGTAGATATATCTTTATGTTTTTGTATATCGCATCATAGAATCTGATTCTTGGAAATTGAATAATTTCCTTGAATGATTTGTATTGAAAGACTAAAAACTGGTAGCCTAACCTGCAACATCTTGAAAAAACCAAAACAAATAAAAATAAATCCAGATATTTTACAGTTGTGATACTTTCATTTTGGCTACTGTATGAAATGCCTTATATACACAAAGAGGAATAGCTAGCATTGAAACTCTGATTGTGGGCACCTCGTTGGTTCTTTGTCTACTTAGTGAAGTCTTCTGTGATATCTCTGATAATAATTTCTACTTTCCTTTGTAGATAATTTCATTCAATAAGCAAAAGGAATGACAGAGAATAAATTATTATTATTCAGCCTGAGATATTTCAGTTCTAATCCTGAATTCACAAAGTTACTATCTGAAAAAATAAACCCATCCTTTCAAATGAAATACATTTTTAAAAGGGAATTCTAGTCTTCTTTCCTTACAAAAACCCATGTGCTGAGTGAATTATTCCCATCTGTCCTTCCTCTACTCCCATTCAGTAACCTTGTTGCAAGGTTATGATTAGTGAGAAATGGATCTTAATCACCAGTTGTAACGTTCTCCTTTCTCTGCAGCTGTTGCAGGCAAGCTACCACACTGCAAAACTTTGACTTTGGTTTTATTTGTAACCCAAGGGGGAAAATATTTGCAAGCATTTGGAACATAAGACTGTTGAATTACTTTTATTTAGTAGGACTGCAAAGTTTCAGATTCAACCTCCAAAAGGTGCTTTGTTATGTACATAACTAGAAATATAGACCAGTCTGTCCTTTAGTGATACCTCATGACCTTCATTTTTAGTGTTGTTGATCTTTTAGTGCAAAGTGGCAGAACTAATTTTCTAGTAAATATTTCTTTTCTTTTTAAAAAATTGTGAAATTATATATGAGAGACCTTTGTGTGAATATATTGTCGACTAAGGTATTGTTTATATAATGTGCTACTGATTTTAAAATGTTAACCTGCTCTATTTTTAATTCTTTTATGATAGCTGTGCCAAACTGTCCATGTGTATTTCTTTGTTATCACCTGTTTCATCTTCAGCAGATGCACACAATCTGCTCTCTTGTCACTAAATAGGGTGAAGTTTTTGAAGATGTTAGAACATTCAGCTGTTCTGCATAAAAAATCTTTTCTTCAAATTATATAGCATAAATTCAAGGGGAGAATAGACTTCTGATTATACACTTCAAAATATCATAACATAAAAAATATTTGAATCAGGAACCTTTGAAATGATTAGATTAGTGGTCAGATTAAAGGTTTATATAGATATTTTTTTGTATCAACTTTCTTAATCACTGAATGAACTCTCAATTTTCTACTACCTATACAAGGATTAAAATACTGATATTTTAATGGCACTTCCTATTGCTGGATTAAGATGTTAAATAAATCTCGGGGAAGGGAAAAGTTTCTGAAGGAAAGAGCATCTTCTGTATATAATTTTTTACAGAATATATGCTGTAAAAAATAAGTTATACAAAATGCCTTTTTGTAAATAATAGCACCCCTAGCTAGCTCCTCTCCTCATTTAACAGCTAAATATTTATGGGAGATTATGCCCAAGGAATGGGAGCTGGTGTGAGGACTACTATGAAGCAGCAGTTTTTCAGGAAGGAGGGAACACATTCCAGAGAAGGCAGGGAGAGAGACAAGAGGCAGCCCAGCTCAGAATTGCATAAGAGGAAAAGGTAGAGAATAAGGAAAGCCACTCCCTAAACCAGTGGTTCTCAACCTGTGGGTCAGGACCCCTTTGGGGGTCAAACGACACTTTCACAGGGGTCATCTAAGACTATCAGAAAACACATATTTCCAATGGTCTTAGGAGCCAAGATACTGCTCCTCTATCCATCTCCAGGCGAGTCTAATAGGTCCTATTTCCAAGTAGGCGCCATAGACTCTGATTTTCATTAGA
>JANHFM010008819.1:172487-184923 GCA_032468115.1 Grayia smithii
CGTATAAGACGACCCCCCACTTATCTGAAGATTTTAATGGGTTAAAAAGTTGTCTTATACGCCGGAATTTACGGTATATACAAATGAAATTTGCTGACTCTACTTTCTATTTTGGGGGATTTTTTTTCAGTATTTCAACAGGTAAGCTCTTGAAATGTGTCCATTTTTCACAAACTTTCCCTGCCAAAAAGACCTTCTATTTTCCACTGTACTCCCCAGATGTTTTAATTCTTACTGTATCTTTTGATGACGTTTTTGAACTTGTTTAATGACAGTGAGGTGGCAGTGACAGAAATTCTAGCCTGGCAATATTTGGAAATAGAGTCTAGGCTCGTGATTAAAGCACCTATGATATGCAAGACCTGGGCCTGTTTTTGAAGGCAAGAACAGCAAAGCAGAAATTTGCAATAGTGGCGAATATCTGTAGCTCGGGTATAGGATGGGGGTGAAGATTCATTTTCCAAGCTTATGGGTTGGTTTTCAAATGTTTCATTACCATGCTGGATAACAACTTCAATGGAGTTTAGGGATGTCAGTGTCAGTGAAGTCCTTATAAACAGAAGAACACTGACACTGACATCCCCTAAACTCCGCTGAAGATGTTACCTAGCCTGGTAACTAAATGTTCAGAAACCAAGGCAGAAAAGAACAAACCTTCACCCTCAAAGTAGAAATTACTACTATTCTGCTTCCATTAAAATGTCTTTGTGTGGGTCTGTATGTATGTGTATGTGATTGTGTTATTGGAGTGTGTGTGTGCTTGTAGGTATGCATGCAGTCTGTCCCTAGGTGTAAAGATGAACTGTTAGGAAAACTCATGGCCTTTAAAAAAAGAAAAGGAAAAGGAAAAGAATTTTTGAGATCAAATATAAAAGTACAATGCATACCACACAACAGATTTTGTTACAATTTAATGTCAACAAGAATCCTATTATTCTTATGCTTAATGATAAAACTTATGACTTGTGAATTGCCCCTTTTTCATAGGAGTTGATTTCTTTGGGTGTTTTCGATAACTAAAAAATTAATTCTTCAACAGAGAAAAGCTCCATTAATTCCCAAAATCAAAGACTGTTTTAATGAGCTTAGTGACTTGACTGAATTTAAAGTAGTTGCTATATACATTTACATAAATTAAATATATTTAAAGAATTTTATCTCTATTTTTAGAGAGGGTTTTTTCAAAAATACTGTTCTACTTTAGGGTTGGCTGTCATTAATTTAAAGACTGGATTATTCAGTTATCAGAACAAAAATTACTATGTGCTTCTTCAAAAATATTGAAGACATTTAAAAGGTATGTGTGCATATTACATTGAAATACTAGAAATGTAGATAGTTGTATCTTCATTGACTGACACTAGCATCCTGTAAAAAGAACTTTATTTCCTAAATTTGTTAATTGCTAAACTGATACAGCTAGAAAGAGGAATTTGAAGCAATTCTAAATATTTTGAAGTAATGTATGCCTACCAGTCTGAATATGTTATACATACACTTACTCTGGGAGACTTCGTACATTGTCATAGAAATTAAAAATAATGTAGAGGAAGCAAGTGGCAACAACACATCACAGAAAGATCTATAATTAAAAAAAAATACCTTTTTTAATGCATTAATCACATAGTTGAAATTTGATTGAATTGACTAGATAAAGTGAGACTTTATGGCCAGGTATGCTTTTGCTTTGCAGGAATGATAGTAGTTCAGGTAATAGAGTGATTAGATTAAAGAAAAGGTATACGATTATGAGTAACAATCTTCACTGCTGATTTTAAAGTTTGGATTAAATTAGGACCTCCTCAGAATAGATTAGAAGTGAAGAGCCTCAGAAGCTTGAAACTAAGATGAAGAAAAATTGAAAAAAGCGGGTACCTTTAGGCATGACAAAAACCTGAAGTGGGATATGAGAGTAATGTCTACGGAGATTCTCAGTCATCCAGGTCGTAGTTGTCCCAAGGAAAAACAAAGCCCATTTACCCTTGAAAAAACACTTTTGGGCATATGAGAGTAAGTCTCAAGTATCTGAAAGAAAGCGATCGTGGTACATTTTCTATCACCACAGTATACAGAACAACAGATTTGAAGTCAGTTTCCAATGGAATGTTAGAACAAAAACCATTTTGATAGTTCAGTTACTCAGAAGAATGGTGGTATTTTTTTTTAATATATTTATGCTGAGAATAGATAGTTATCTCTCAGCAATGCTTCAATTTGTAGAATGGGACTCAATGACCTAAATTCCCATTCCAACACTGTGTTTCTCTATAGTATTTAACTAGTCAAAGGAAAACAGGGCATTTGGAAAAATTAACTATTCAAAATTTTATCTTTTGCATTGGAAAGATAAGAACAATAATCTTCAAGGGTCCATATATAGCAGTTTATAATACACAAAGTATAAATTCAACTGAAATTAAGCAGCTGTATACGGGAGAGATTTAAAAGTCTCTATTTAGTCTACAGCGCTAATGATGGGAAATAATAGATAAATATAAAAATAAACGAAACCCTGTGCTGAGATACAAGAGGCTGTTCAGAAAAGCAAAGACTTATGATTAGATCTGGGTACTGCCTTTATGTTTTGAGCACTGATCCTTGAAAATCAGACAAAAGAGCTAGTATAATATTGGCACCTATCATAATAAAGATGATGTCTTCTTTCAATTGTTCAGAAAAAAATAATTCCTTCCTTAATTGAGGAAGTGGAAATATGCAGATAAAAGTTGCAGCTACTGATGTGTTTTTAAATGCTTGCTCCCCCTTGGTAATATTGGACATTTATAAGCTATGTTTCTTTTAAATATATGTTGCTTATTTGTGTTCTAAGTCAATATTCATTTGCTTGTAAATTACTCTTTTCAGTTTAAATTTCTTGGAAGAACAGTATAGATAAACCTCACTTACTTTATCATCCAGGTTGACTAGTTAATAAATCCAGTAGAATTCAATGACTTCTTTCTCAGGTGCAATTAGCAATAGCCTATAGACTTATATACTGCTTTACAACCCTTTCTAAGCAGTTTACAGAGTCAGCATATTGACCCCAACAATTTTAGGTCCTCATTGTACCCACCTTGGAAGGATGGAAGGCTTAGTCAACCTTGAATCTGGTGAGATTTGAACTGCTGAATTGCAGGCAGCCAGCAATCAGCAGAAGTAGTCTGCAGTACTGCACTCTAACCACTGTGTCACTGTGCCTCATTAATTGCATACTGGAGTTTTGACCTACTCACTGAGAAATAATTTTTGAGCAAGTTCTCATCGATACATAAAGATATCATCCTCTTTGTATTATTTAGCACCCTTTGGAATCCCTGCATAAAGCTTAAATAGGCTAAAGCAGGTAGATTATCATTATATTCTACTTATACAATATATTCTATATAATATGATTGATATTGGGGAAGATGAGTTAATCCGTTTTCTATGGTAAATACTATATTTTTATCTGTGTGTGTGAGAGAGAGACTGTGTGTGCAAATAAGTCAGTAATTTATCAACCATCTGAAATTATTAAGCTCAACCAAACGATTTTTCACTCTTTGTGCGCCACATAAGATGACTAGCATTTAGAGCTTTCTCCTAAGCATATTTACAACAGTTCAGTTGAATTCAAAGCAGGATTGAAATTCAGCAGGTTCTGACAGATTCTGGAGAACCAGTAGCAGAAATTTTGAGTAGTTCAGAGAACCAGCAAATAACCACCTCTGGCTGGTCCCAGACTGGGGTGGGAATGGAGATTTTGCAATATCCTTCCCCAGGAGTGGAGAGGGAATGGGAATTTTGCAGTATCCTTTCCCTGGAATGGGGTGGAAATGGAGATTTTGCAGTATCCTTCCCCTACTAGGCCCACCAAGCCATGCCCAATAAGCTACACCATGCCCACCAACTCACAGAACCAGTAGTAAAAAAAAAATTGAATTTCACCACTGATTCAAAGGTACTTTTATTCAAGTAACAATGTTCAGGACTAGCATTTAAAGTTTTCCATTGCTTGGTGCTCAGTAAATAATGGGTTACAATTCCCATTATTCCCCATTTGCTCTGGAAGTTCCGGACCTGGGAAGCTGAAAATTCAGTGACTTTTGCTTCTTAGTAGAAGCCTCTGTGCTGGTTCTTTCTAATGTTTACTTTGTTTCTGCTGTTTCCCTTTTGACATACATAGCTTTTCATACTTTCCTACAAAGTTTTATTTCACAGGGCTACTGATATCTATGTGACGTGACATGACACAGTGTTGCTTCAGCCTGATTTGCTTTGCTATAATGATTCATCTTGGCAAAACAATTTGGTTTGCTTCAGTCATATCTGGACAGTGGTTTAGGAAGAAGAACTCTTAGCTTTCTCCCTATTTAACTGAAGTGACTCTAGGCTGGATGGCATAAGAAAGGTGTGAAGGCTTTGCTGAAATCCACAAAGTCTGGAAAGTCTGCAGCTTGTATTAAATAGTCTTCAAGCTGGTTTTCTTCAGTACTTTCTAGCTTAGGGGCATTTTCCTGTGAAGAAGGTTTGTCAAAGAAGACCTTTCAGTCCTTTCCCAGCTAACCACTGACAATAATCGTCATAAGGTGTAAATGCTGAACTTGGTAAGACAGGAACTTTGTAACTAGAAAAAAATGAATGTCTAAACAATGATTAATGTTGAAAAGGCAAGAGGAATGACTTAAGGCAGCGATGGGGAATCTTTTCAGCACCAAGTGCCAAAACGGGAGCGTGTGTACACACGCACAACACCAAGTACCGAAAAGGGAGTACTTTGCATGCGAAGGCTAGCTGATTGCTACGTGTGCATGTACACCAGAAACCCGAAAGAGGAACAGGTGATGCCACTTTGGGCACGCGTGCCATAGGTTCGCCATCACAGGTTTTAAACTAGGTCTCTGTCTCTCCCTCTCCCTCTCCCTGTCTCCCTCTCCCTCTCCCTCTTCCTTTCTCCAACTCCCCCTCTGTCTCTCTCACACACACACAGAGGAAGAACTTATACATAAATACATTCTTTCTTATCTGTAGTAAAAATTTATACAGTCATTCTGTGAAGCTTCTGCTCACTAGATCTTACATCTAGTGGTAGGCAAATTGTATGACAGAAACAGTCTTCCTGGATGACTTCCCTTGCCCATTGATCAGTTGGGAGCAGGTGGGCACATTTAAACTTTCTTCTCTTATATTGGCAATTCTGTTTGAAAACATTGGAACAAACTTTGAAATGAAACAAAGCAACAATGTGATCTTACAAGTGTGGTATATGTACCGTACTGCTTTATGAAGCATCTTTGAAAAGGTGCTTCATTTGAAACTTTGTCCAAGAAAAACATATTTTAAAAGTTTTGCAGACCCTTACTAATATCCAGTAAATATGTTTCTATATAAAGGTCAATGCTTTGATGTAAGCAAGGTTAGGAAAAAGCAATTTTGGAAAGTTTTTTTTTTGATGTGGTAAGGGTATTCAATCAGAATTTTGAATCAAAACCCTATTTTAGTGTATACTTAATGCAATCAAGGCCAAGTTATTTTGAGTTTTGTTTTTATATTTTCTATTTTTCCATGATTCAAATTTCCTTTTTGTAGTATATCAGCTTTCCTTTCCCCCTTTTCTGAGTAAAACCCACTTAAACAATAAATGAAATAAAGAGACACCAGCAACAAGTCAACACACACGTACTGCTGCTGGTATAGGTGATGGATAATAATGCTGGAGGTTTTTTTTTAATCCTTCTCTCACTTTTTCAGTGGCCACCAAATCGCACCAGAAAAGCATATTACTTTCTACATATTGCTGTTAACAATTTATTGATATTTTCATTTTTTATCATTAAAGACTAAGTCTGCTAATTAGAATATAAAGTTCTGTGCCATTGGTAGAACAGAAAAAAATTGTCTATCTCTCTTTGAACAGAGAAATTGCTTTAAAATTCTTGGTATCGACAGTGAGTTCTGTAAGATATTTGTCAGACATGGAAACAGATATGGACAAAATTGTCTAGTTTATCAATAATTATTCAATTTTAGAATGTATTTAAATAATTTGGAGACATTCGTTTATGTATCATGTTGGATATGGAATTATTTTAAACCATAACCATAAATTAAATTTGTTTTGTTTTAAATGCTTTCAATTTCATCCTGCCTCATAACTTTTCAAAATAACTTTTGTTTGATATTTTTGAATAGAATATTTCTTTTCAATACAATTCCTTATGGAACTAGAGAAGATGAGCTTTAAATAGGCACAGTATATCTAATAATCACAAAACCAATCTGAAAGTTATTGTCTCCTGCCATGCAACTGTTCCTGGTACAATGTTAATAACACGATTGAGCCCAACCTATTCCTAAATGTAGTTGTATATTTTATGAAAACAAAGTATTACACATATGTGTGCGCATACACACACAAACTCAAGTTTTAATTATCACTATTTTTCTCCCAGAGTTTTAATTTAGATGAATATTGGTTTTTATGCTTGATTTTTTTTATAAAATCACTTTCTTCTCTGTGGTTATACCATGAAAATTTAAAGAAATGGCAGTAAAGGAAAAATAGAATTCTCTCAGAACAGCCAAGATAGAACAAATGTGGGTATTTTGCAGTCAAAATACTTTGCAATGCCTTGCCAGAGTCTCTGTTTCTGATTGAGAGAGACCACCCTCTTTAACAGTGAAGTGTTGATTTTTCTCTCTGCTGGTTTGGTCATGGCCTTAGTTGGGTACAGACAGCTTGTTTTGTGAAGCTGTCCCAAAATATGTATTATTCATGGATTGTAGCCTACTGAAAGACTTGGCATACTTGTAATGATAGGTTAGAATTTTAAGATTAGTCCAGTACACACATATCTTAAGACTCTGTTTTAACTGATTCAGGAAAAGCACATATCTTCCCTTTATTATTATTTTTTAGCCTAAATCTGCACACATTCAGTCCATGGTATTTCCCCGAAAAAAACATGTTTTCATGTTTGCCTCCTATCGTAGTTAATGAGAAATAAATCTCTTTCTGCCAAGTAAAAATTTAGACACTGGTGGCTTGGTGGTAGGATAAAAATTGCTGCTGCTACCTCTATCTTTTGTGCATATCTTGAGCCCTGCTTACTCTTCATCTGGCATAATATCAATATAGAATTGCTCAGTTAATATTTAAAACACAAAACAGGCTACAGAGAACAGTAGTTTAATCAGCCCAAGAAATTGTAGGCAGTCCCCATAATCCTTGGGCATTTCACTTTTTTGAAATTTGCTTATTGATTTATAATTTTTAATATGACAGAAAAATAGTTAAAGGAAAGGAAATAGTCATAACAATAAATTTAATTGACCATAGCCATGTCTTTCTTATAGACCTACTTGTTTTTAGAATAAATGGCCAAATATGTCATTCAAAAGCCAAGAGTGGCCCTAACTTAGAAAAAAATGTTAGGCTATACTTCTTTGAAATTTATAAAATATTCTTTGAAAATATATTTATAGTTCTTTATTATATGCGTGGTGGGGTAGGGTGCATGCGGGGGGGCACACACGCATGCATGGTGGGGCAGGGGGCCATGCGTGCTTTGGGCACTCGGTCCAGAAAAGGTTAGCTATCACTACCATAGGACCTGTGAGAGTAGGCTTCAAATTCAGGGATGAAAAGGTCCTCCAGTCTGATATCCTGATAAGCTTTCTTATATCTTTAATAAATGTATAGAAAAGAAAAAGGGGCAAATGAGGAGAAAGGCAAAGGCAAAGGAGAAAAAGGAAAGGGGAGTGATAGGAGAATGTCACTCTACCTCCTCCACTTGGGGAAAAGCAGGCTGCTTCATCCTGTCCCTCACTCTCAATAAGTCTATTATGCCTTTTGTTTTCTGGATGTTCATTTACTTTTCTGAGCAGTTTGCTTGCCAGAAAACATAGATTTCCTTGGTGGACTGGGTTCCGCTGACACTACTGTCTCTTGGCCCACTTGAGCACCTCAGACACATGCAAAATTTCAGCATTGGACAGGTTCTTGCTTACTCTTTGCTTTTACTTGAAACATCCATGGTGGCGCAGTGGTTAGAATGCAGTACTGCAGGCGACTTCTGCTGACTGCTGGCTGACTGCAATTTGGCAGATCGAATCTCACCAGGCTCAAGGTTGACTCAGGCTTCCATCCTTCCAAGGTTGGTAAAATGAGGACTCAGATTGTTAGGGGCCATATGCTGACTCTGTAAATCACTTAGAGAGATCTGTAAAGCACTGGGAATGCTATTGCTATTGCTATCGGGAAGGATCCACCCATTTCCTGACATGCCCACCCTTTTGGCCAGTCATGGCTGCTACTCCTTTAGAGTTCTTTCTTGACTCTTCTGGTTTCCTTTACAATAGGCTACACCAGAAACTATGCCAAACTCAGGTAAAAGCAGGTTTTTGGTGGGAAGGAACAAATCTGGCTCCACCGATATGGCAATATTACGTTTGGGAATTTTTCACTTCATTATTCATTTTGACCAATGCATATGTTGTAAGAAATGGTTTCTTATGAAATATTTATCTGCTGATGAAAAACTAACATATAAGTCTGCAACGTGAATAGGTTTCCTGATTCTTTAAATGACACAATGACAAAATTGAGACTCTTTCTGAATTTGTTTACTGTCTGAGTGTATCAGTGTATGTGTCAGTGTGTTCAGTGTTATTCTTTGAATATTATCTCAACTATGCTGCTATATTCTCACCCCTACCCATATAAGGCAAAACAAACTAGAAATTAAATGGTTAAATAATCTTCTCACCACCTCAGTTGAAAGCAAGTTCATAGCTTTCTCAACTGCATTTCAATTAATTAAAATAAGAAAAAATATTGTATGAATGTGTGTGTGCATCTGTGTGCGAGAGAGAACAGGTAATGATGAATTTAAAAAAGAGAACAAATTGAAACATGAGTACTTATAACATAAGACTCCAAGAATCTCAGGACTTACTAGACATACTAAAGATCACATAATCAAATAACTATCATTAAATAATAACTGCAAAGATAAATATTTCATTATATTTATCCAAATTAAGTCTACATCAATAGGCAATCTGCTCATAGGTGGCAAGTGCAATCAGATCCTTGATCCATTGATTGAAATAATCTTTATCTTTCTAATGCTGCATATCATCAGTTTTTTGGCTAAAATAAGGATACAGAGAATCCATTTACATTGCCCACTTGTCAAATTTCAAGTACTATGTAGTTCAAAAAAATATTATTGCCTAATTTTTTTTTAGTTTTTGTCGCACAATATGTTTACATAATTCAGTATTTCTCCCCTAAATTTAGTAACCATAAGACATTCTAAAAACATATTCCAAAGAAGCATTGTTCTTATTGCGCCTCCAGCAAAATGCTGGACAACTGTTTTCTATACAAATATATCAGAGTCCAATAAATTCTAAATACTATTTTTGTTTTATAAGTTGTAATATTATAGAAGTTAAAACATTATCCCATTATCTAAACCAGGGGTGTCAAGCTGGCGGCCCGCAGGCCAGTTGCATCATGCACAGGCCATACCACCAGCTCCACAAAGGGGTAAAACATCATGAAACATCATGTGACAGCAATGTGATGCCGCAATTTTGACATCCATGATCTAGACAATGTAGCTCTCTCTAATTTTTTATTTCACTTATTCATTAGCATTTGCATTTCATTAATTTATTGCTAACAAACATATCTGTATTTATTGCTAACAAACATATCTGTAGAAATAAGAGTAGACTTTTTTAGTTTTAAAGGATTTAATAAGTTGTTCTTTATGTATAGGCTCCCCAGATTATTTTTCCCATCATGACACCTGACAGAAACAAAAACTGCTTACCTTGATATTGGTCTTGATAGTACGTAGGATTAAAATATGTTTTGACAGGGATGACTAATATTTTTTGGTCCAATAAGAATACTCTGAATGAGGAGAAGTAGAATTGCTTTTTTGTTGTGTTAGTTTGGAATTATAATGATGAAATAATGAAGCTTTTCCTTTTATAGAAGAGAACTGTAAGTGGAGAAAAGGCTACACTCCATAGCTTAGTCAGAATATGAATTCCTTTGTATTGGATCTATTCATTATTCGTGTGTGTGTGTTTGTGTAAGAGTAACTTTTTGGCAATTAATACTAACTGAATCAAAATCAGAGTTATGAATAATTTTTGGATCATCTACATTTACCTAGAAAAATAAAAAATGCATATAGAAATCTAATTCTTTGTCAAGGAATTAAATCTAACACATGTCTAAAAGATGTGAATAGTATACATTACCACCCTAATCATCTTTGTGCCAGAATTGTTACCAATAACATTTTATTAAGTCAAGAAGGAAATTAATAACAGTTCTAATTGAAGCTTGGCAGCCGTGCCAAAACTAGCATGGCAGGTATAAGTCTTGTCATCAGGTTGGCTAAGCCAAAAATTTTAAATCAGGCATTCAAGATCAGGGTTGCCATGCTTTGTTAGTTGTGTTTGATACGTTGACATTAATAAAGGATTATATTTATCTCTATGTTCCAAACCAGTGGTGGGTTGCCCCCGGTTCGGTCCGGTTTGCGCGAATAGGTAGCGGTGACGCTGTGACATCACCGAACCGGTTCGCAGCGTCCTGGACCCGGGCCCACCTGTGCGCCCCAACTCACCTTTTTTTGCAAAATCGCTAAAATTAGCTCTCTGCGCATGCGCAGAGTGCTTTTTTGGCGATTTTTCAGAAAATAAATTTTGTGCGCATGCGTGGTAGCGCGGTTTACGCGCACGCGAGCGAAGCCAGCGCACGTGTGCAAAATTTTGTGCACGCGCATGCACGAAGAGAACCGGTAGCGAAGGTGGGTAGAACCCATCCCTGTCCCAAAGTAACAAATACCTCCTGGGTACAGACTAAAGCTAAGTGTACAATGGGGAGGGCAGTTGCCTCTTAGAAACCGAGTGTTTATGTGTATCTTGAGCTATGCTGTGCAAGTGTAGAGATCCTTCACTGATTACATCACAGATAATTTGTTGAGGAATTTCTTAGTAATACTATCAGTAGGGGAACACAAGTACCGGTTAAGACAGATATTTCTGCACTCGTGTTCAACTACAGGCTTTCCATGTGCTTTTGACTAATGTAAAACCATCATGTCTAGTAGTTATTAATGAATTTATCCTTTATGCATTTGTCTACACCTCTGTTAATATCATTACGTTTTAAAATAGGTTATGTCAATGTTTTCCAACTTTGGCAACTTGAAGATGTGTGGGCTTCAGTTCCCAGAATTCTGCAGCCAGTCATGGAGTCTTGGAAATTCTGGGAGCTGAAGTCCACATATCTTCAAGTTGCCAAGTTGGGAAACACATGGTTACACGACATTATCATTACTTGTTTTATTAAGATATCTATATCTATATCATCAATATCAGGGGTCAACAACCTTTCAGACTTCAGGAACCACTAAGTTCATAATTTTAAATCCCATGGACCACTAATATGATCTACCTAATGACCGGGTGGGCATGGCTAGATGGTCATGTGACTGGGTGGGCGTGGCCAACTTGATGTCATTCACATCGAGGGGCGCCTCACCAGCCTCTACTCACCCCTCCCCTGCCAGCCACTCCTCACCTCCCCACCCGGGCTCCTTAGAGCCCCAACAGGAAGCAGTTGTTGGCGCTAAGCAGCCACCATGAGAAAAAGTTGGCAAAACAGCTGGCTCAGTTCAAATTGGATTTGACCGAGAAGGAGGCTCAGCTAAAGACTACGAGCATAGGTTTTCCAAGCAGAGGGAAGTCATGCGGGAGTGCAAGGTTAGGTAATGGCGCTTGGAGGCTCAGCGGACTGAGGTGATCAGCCAGTTCCAGGCCATGATGCAGTCCCACTGGAAGAAGTCCCTCTAGCTCTTCACCACCAGCGCACTTCCCTCCAGTCTTCTTCCAAAGCCCCGGACCATGAGGCTGAAACAGACCCCAAGTCGGAATTTCTGCCCGCCTCTGATCCGCACAAAAAGACACCAAAGGGAGAGACTCTCTGCAGCAACTACGGCAGAGGGCCGTAGTTTGAGGACCCCTGATTTAGTGCAATGTAAAAAATGCAAATAATATTTCTGCGGACCACCAAAATTTTCTCACGGACCACCAGTTGATGACCGCTATATGATCTATATGATCTGTATCTCTATCACCTATATCAGGGGTGTTAAACTCAAAGGTCCGGCGACCGGATCCAGCCTGCAAGGTGCTTAGATCTGGCCTGTGGGGCCCTCTGGAAACCGCGAAGGACCTGCCTGCAGTGCCTCTGCCAGCAAAAATGGAGCTCAGGAGGGCTGCATGCAGAGCTCCATTTTTGCTGCCAGAGGCCATTGTAGCTACAGAGCCATTTTGCAGGAGGCCATTGTAGCTACAGAGATACTGCACATGCGGGGGTGGGGGGGTGGGGTGGGAGTACTAGCCTCAAATATAGTGGTAC
>JANHFM010008819.1:215104-228638 GCA_032468115.1 Grayia smithii
TGCTGTGTAGCTTAGAAGCTCTCAGCAAAAATAACAGCAGCTGTTGTTTGTGGCTGAAGCTATCCCGGGCTGTTATTCACACACACACACACACACACACACACATATCTATTTTTATTCCACTTTCTCTGGATCCTTGGGAAAGGAATGGCATCTTTTCCCCATCCCGTCTTTAATAAACTCTAACCCCTCTCGCAGCCTTTTAGCTACTATTGTCCCACCTTTCTTCCTCCTCCCCTTAAAATGAGGCTAGGGAAGAAAGCCGGAAGGGGGGAATCTAAGGGGGAGGGAAGAAAAGACCGAGGCAGATCCCTCTGAATAGCCTTCCTCCCAGATTTCAATTGATTTTCTCTCTGATTCTTTGATGAACAGATCCCACCCCACTTTTGGAACCCTGGACCACCGGGCCTTTATTTTCCCCATTTATTGGGGGAAATTAGATTTTTATTCGGTCTTTCCCCCATCCCATGCCAAAAGGAAAGGCAGCTGGGCTTCTCCTAGAAACCCCCTACCCTTCCCCCTGCTCCCTGCTCCCTTCCCCCAATCCCCACTCAGTCCCACTTTAGGACAGAGGAGCGCACGCTGGAAGCGCATGTTGGTGTGACATGGGAGCGCACCTCCTGATACTCCAGTGCTCAGCCCACAACTCTCCACACTCCTCCAGGCCTGGCTTGCTGAGGAGGGGCAAGCAGCCCTGATGCCTCCGCTGCCCCCCCCCCCGGCTCCAGCCATCGCTACCCAGCTTCTTCAAAGGCACGGTAGATTTCCAAGTGGCAGAACTGGGCCAAACCTCTCCACCACCTGACTTGCCAATGAGGGCGCTTCTGCCGGGCCAGCACCCTCTCTCCCTGGCAGGGCTTTTGTGCTCAGCACTTGGCTGGGGGAAGGGAGTGCTTCCCCATGGCACCCCCTTTTTTCTCTTGGCCCTGCCGATGAGGGAGAAGGAAGGCCAGGCTTGGGGGATGGCCCCACCCTGCAAGATCTGCCCCTGTCATTCCCTCCCAGCCCTCTTTGCTGGCAGCAACAGAAAAAGTGGAATCCTGATGAAGGTGGAATCCTTTTGCCATGCAAAAGCAAGTGCAGGGGCGCTTCGCTCCTGCACTAAGGCTCCGCCCATTACCACCACTGTAACAGGGCCACAGAGAGCCGCAGCATAGGGGTGAAAGAGCTGCATGGGTCACATTGTTGCCCCGTGTCTTAATGGGCTTCAGGAGGAGGATGGGACTCCGCCTCCCCCATTGTTAAGCATGCGAGTGAAAAAGTTTACTCAATCAGTTACAACTTTGCAAGAAGTTGGAATGATTGGATTAAATACAATGGAGAAATATGATTGGAGCTGGGCTGGGGTGATGGCATGCGTGCCCACAGAGAAGGCTATGTGTGCCCTAAGTTTGCCATCACGGGTATAAGATAAACTTTTTGCCAGCTGATTCTTCTTGGAACCTAAACATATGTAAATATCATATTTTAATACATTAAAAAATGCAATATTGGTCCCATGCATTGATCCAAATGATTACAGTGTTTTGATGATACAGAGCAAATAACTCTGGGATACTGTAGATATAGACAAGTTACTGCAGCTTTTCATTTTAGCTCCAGTGAAGTAATAAAACCTGAATGAATCATGACAGGCTTGCTCTATGAATTTTACTGAGGTTTGGATGTCCTATGACACTGGCAGCATTGCTGAGGTGTCATATAGGATGTCTGCTTCAAGAGGTATCTTTAGAGCCAGGGCAGAAAATTCTGTCTTATTCCCTTGCTCAGCATTCTACAAGAGAAATACAGCCAGAAACAGTGTTAATCGGCAGGTTCCCGACATACTCTTCCCTAAACGATAAAACAATATCAGGCCTGTGGCTGACTTAATTAATCATATCCCATTGGCCACAGTGAGAGAGACTAAAAACAAAAAGGCTCTCTCAATGTGTCTTTGTTTGGATTCTCTCCCCTTCTCAACTGTACAGAATTGAGTTCATAAATTTGATTAATTTGCTGCATAGTCATTTTAGTTTTAATGTCAGTAGCTAACAAATTCAACATCTGTCAGGCTTATCCAGGAAATGGAGGAGGAACCTTACTTGTTGCTCTTCTTGTCTGTTTTTACTTTAAAAAAAGAAATCCCTCCCATTGTAGACAACAAGATAATGTTGGAACTAAAAAATAACCTGATTTTTTCCCCTTAAGTTTGTAAATATGGATTCACTGGATTGGTCCCTCCTGATCAAGCCTTGTTGTGGTTTCTGATTCCTCCTCTTTTGTTTTTAGTCAGAGTTTTGCAGTCAGTAATCAGTTTTATATATTTATTTATTGTAATATTCTTTGACCTAAAGTCTGTAATATTTTTTTTAAAGTCAGGGTGAAAAAATTATCTGAAGGACCAGAATGACCCAAATGATGTTCAATTGCTTATCTAAAATTTTAATCTTCCTTCGTTTGGGAGAAGGTACTCCAATTAATTCTACAATTCCTGTGATTCCCCCCCCCCAACTGTATTGATACAGTTAACCAATATCTGTTTCCAATATTATATGCATTATTTCAAAATAGAAACATCAATTTTTCTGTTAACTCTAGTTCTGCTACAGTATAGTGAAATGCGAGACTGTGAAATTAAATTAAAAGGAAAACAAGGTATTTATAATGACAAAAACCAAAACAATCTTCTGGCCTTTATCTATTATATTTAGAAAATGTATAATTCTTTCAATTTTATTATAGGACTGAATGCTATATACTACACTGCAATGGTGCATACATTAGCTGCTCTGTTTGATTGATTAATTTTCTTCATACAAAATATTTTTAACAACATTAAAAAGATGGTTCCAAATTAATCAGGCAGCACATTTTTATTATCTTAAATAAAAAGAATCTAGAAATGAGAATTTCCCAGGTTTCTAGATTCTTGTATTTAAAATAATAAAAATATATACAAAGCCTTCTGTTTTTTTGCATGTGTGTGAATGAGCAAATGTGCTGGTGTAAGCTGCTTGATAATTTCATGTTGTTTAACTATTACTTTCAGAAGCCTTCACTTATTGGCATGCTGGGTGGGTCCCTAGAAGTTGTAGCCCAGCCACATCTGGAAAGCCATATGCTGCATCTTGTTTTGCAGTCTTCTATTTAACTTGCAAGAGACTACACTTATGAGATTTTACAATTTTAATTTCTAATGAATTAAGTGTATATGTTTGTTATTAAAACCAAAAGCATATATACCAAATTTATTAATAAGCTTGAATTTGTTTCAAATTATGATACCAATCAACCAACCAACCAATCAACTGGTAAGAGAAAATAATCCTTTAATTTTAGATTGTTCATATATAAAGTTGAATGCATCCCCATTTTTGAAGGCAGATTACCGGTATTTCACATTTGCTCATTCACACACATGCAAAAAGCCAGAAGGCTTTGTATACAGATGCAACAATCTCATTTTTTTTCAGTCAGTTTACTGTCACAAATTATGCTGCCTGTATTCTTACATATGAAAATTCATGAAAGCAAAATATAATACAAGTTTCCATATTTTATAAAAACATACTTTTTCTCTTCATACTTGAAAAATATATTATTCAACAGTTGGCTGTGCTTAAATAAGTAAGATGGGAATTGTAATTTGGTTTTTTTCCCTTCAAACAGAATTTTTGAGGAAAAAATCTTAATAGTAGTATTATTCCATTGCACAGTTGAGATGAAAATGTTTTAAAATATATGATCTTATAGCTATGATTCTAGTATTTCTTTGTTCATGTCTATATTCAAACAATGATTGCTCAAGATAAATATATGGAAAATTTAAGATACGCTAATTAAGAAAAAAAAAAACCAAGACTTTTCTTTGTTAGAAATGTGCACATTCATGCCTAGTGCAGCCAAACTCCAAAAGCTCTCCTCGAGGTACACAGAAATTTTGTTTGATGAAAAAGGGGGTGCTAATTGATACCAGTATCCAAGGGCTCCATGGATCAGGAATCCTTGACTGATAAACCGTATTGAAGCCTAATTTTAGAATGAATTATTTATATAGATTACATTGCTCTTCATTCTCAGTACAAATGAGAATGTAAACAGCAAACCATGTCAATGAGTTGTCAAGGGCTAGAACAAGCAAGCTAAAGAAACAATTATGTCTGTCTTTTAAGGATTCGTTTGGAAGGCCCTCAGGGAATAAGAGCTGGAGGTGGGAAGCAAAACTAAAGTCATTGTGTGGAGGAAGAAGTTGCACTCTTCCTGTTTTGACAGGAAATGGAGACAAATGTGCTTCCTGACCATTTGCTCGGTAGGGAATGAAATATTCTCTGACCTTTACCTCATGAACATTTTAGCTTTGTTTTAACTAGTAAACATGTTTTCAACCCAAACATGTATTTATATTTGCCAAAGTGTCTTAGCATTTTGTGGCTAAAGTGTAGTCAAATTCTTCTGCACTATCATGTAACAGTCAGCAGGATATAGTTTGTTGCAGAAAGAAAGTTGTCTCATATGATTCTCAAAAATGTCCACAATATTTACTTTAGGGATAACTCTGCACTGCAGATAGCAGTGCAGAGAGTGAAACAGAATGAGAGATAATCAAGGATATTCCTGTCATGCAGTAAAGTTCAGAACTGCCATTCTGAGGAAGCCAACCTATCCAACTTGCAAAGAAATAAAATTGTTTTCAGATGTATTCAAGAACGGGGATATCGATAAGTCGTAAAGTCACTTACAATGCCAATTTATATAGAGTTGTCCTTTCGTTTGCTATTCTTAAAAGCAAATTTGTTTACAAAATATCCAGTTCTATATTTGAAGTGTAAGATCTGTGGTGTTAGAAGTATTACAGTAAAACTGCAGTTTGATTAGCTCTCTTCTTCATTACTAGACTTCTATTGTTGTAGCAAAAAAAGGGGGGGAGGATTTGTTCCATGGTAGTCCAGGAAGCTGTGCTCTCTTTTATTCTGTTTCCCAATCTTCAACCAGTTCAGTAGCATATTTAGATTTAAATACGTTCAATCCCACTGAAGTTAGTGATATTCAATCATCTTAATACTACAAATCTTCTTCTTCTTTTTTGGGGGGGCTTGCTTAGGAATGGATGGTAGTAGTTCACATTAGAGCCACAACCTGAAAGCATCTGTGTTGCAGCTCCTTTTTAGCCAGTTGTGGATCAGCATGCTTTGTCAAAGACAATGGTTCCCTTTTCAGTTTCTCTCAGTCTTGTCTTGTCCCTGTAAATTATACTGAAGGATTATAAGGAACATAGCAGGAGGGTGATGAAGTGTCCTTGGCTGCTCTTTTTAAAGGTCCTTTCATTCAGTAGGTCCTCTTTGGTCATGATACAAAAGAAGATTTGTCAGGGGAAAATCCTCCAGTGATGCTTCAGCTTATCACTGCTACTGAGCGTAATCATAAAGTTGGATGCAAGAGAATCTTTGTTCAGACGTGATTTGAAGCATAAAGGAAAGAGAAGAGAGAAAAGGAGATTTAGGTTGGAAACTTTTACTACAAGAAAACTGTTGACAGTTTAGTATGGAAGCTAATTGTACCTAAGTACTTTATATCAATGGCCCCCAACCTTTTGGGCACCAAGACCAGTTCTGTGGAGAGAGGTTTTTCTGTGGACCTCAGGGGGCATGGTTTTGTGTGCTGCCTTCACCCAGTGGATGGGGCTTTGCTTGTTTTCATGGCCCAGTTCAGGGCTCAGCAACCTGTGGCTCTGGAGCCGCATGTGGCTCTTTCACTCCTCTGCTGCGGCTCCCTGTCACAAATATATGTCACAACTGCCAATATGCAAAATCCGCTGGCACACAATTTATTGAGCTTTTCAACCCCCGGTATGCCAACCATGAATAAATCCAAGAAAAGAAAAGTTTCATAAGAAAACATAACATTGAATTCAACTACATATGCTAGTTTTGTGGCCGCTTAAGAAATAGTCAGGCATGGGAAGGGTTTTGTGGCTCCTAGTGTTTTTTTTTCCTGTGGAAAATGGGTCCAAATGGCTCTTAGAGTGTTTAAGGTTTCAGACCTCTGGCCCAGTTTCTGGCATGCCATGGTCTTGTGCCAGTCCACGGACTTGGGGTTGGGGTTCCCTGCTTTAGATCCTTTTCTAGAAAAGATATGAAGAAACCCTGACAATTCTGGGCTGGAAAATTGAAAGAATATAAGAGCTATAAAGAGTTTTGGGAGGATATTTTATTTTTGATAGACATAACGTTGGATCCAGATGGTTATGACTAAAAATCTGATTAACTTCAGTGGGAGCAACAAACTCAGTTTTATTGACGATTTTCAAAAACATTACAATTTTTAAAATGTCAGCTATAATTAGCATTAAACATGTCTATTATTTCTAGATGGTGTATTTGTATTTTTTGCATTTCCATTTCTATGTGCAGTGGAATAATGGAAGACTATAGCAATATGGGGCTCTCTAGATGTGTTAACATTAAATAATTATTGAGAATAATTTTGGTTAGGATTTCTAGAAAATACCAGGATAAAGAAAATTAAATAATAGCTCCAGTTTGTATAGTGAAATAAAAGGGTCACAGCAAGTCTGTTCTTTCTTTGTATCTGTGGTGGATACCAACACTGTTATTATAGGAAGGTCATAATTATTTTGCCAGCTTACTAAATTTTTAAAAGAGAGACAGAAATATCCTAAGAAGGGGAAAGAGGAGGGACAACAGCCATAAAAGCAACATAGTTCTGTATCATAATTTATCACCACAAAAGTGAATGACGTAGTAAGTGGATTTGTGGCTTTTACCTTCCACCCGTAATTTTTGCTCCTACACTGAGCCATTTACAGCTAGGAGTGGCACAGAATTTCAGCTATAATTTTAGTTAAACATAAACAATGGCTAAATGCTATTCCTTTTTTGGTACCACAAATTGATGGGATGGCTTCTAGGTGGAAGAAGTCAATTTTGTCATGTTCTACAATGTTCTGTTATATGTCAGAGAATCAGATCAGAAAACAGTAAAAGTGTTCTTCATTACAAATAAACATTTTTGTTTGTCCATTTTCAATAGTTACACAAGAAGGATCATTTCGTATCTCTGTATTTATATTTTAGAAAGACTTCTGAAAATATTTTATTTTCACTCAAGACATTTTCATGACATTTGAACTTACATTAGCATATAGTGATTTTCACCAATGTGGCCTACGGCTAAGCTGGAAACATGGAAGTTGTGCATATCATACATAGAGATTAAATTGGCTGTCACCTATTATCTCAATAGTTCCAAAGGTAAAGTTACAGTGCCTCTTCACAAATGGTAGACACTGAACAGTGGATTGTGTACTGCATTGGCTAGATTTGAACAAACAGGTGTTGGTGGCATCTGATTCTTGTCCTTTTCCCCCACCAATTAATTCATTTCTCTGAGGTGAAAAAGGAGGTACGTGAACAATAAGTGAAGATACACATTATGTTCAAGGATTATGAACACTATTATGTTTTAACAGTGGAAATCCTACTAGAGTGGGGGTTTTAGTAGACATCAATCTTGCTAATCATCATCGAAGCATGAATAAGTCCACTCCTTATTCTTGTTAAGACAATAAAAATATAATTTAAAACTACTTTATATAGAAAAAAATAGTTGCAGTTAGATGTCTCAAAAGCAAATTAAACACCTCTCAAAATGGGTGGAGAAATATTAAAGCATAGTAAAGCAAATTTGGAGAACCATTAATCTGAATTTCAGGTTTATAGCAAATAAGTACAAGTAAAAATATTAGTGTTAAAAAAGTATAGTGTTTTTACAAGAAATAAAATATTAAAAAACATTAAAAAGTTTTTATAAAATATTCTCTCTGTTTAGCAGCAACCGATGAAAATCTTTCTAATTTCCATAGCAATGTCTCCTTGTCTAAATTCATTAAATATTCAAATTTATATGAATCAGGCCAAAATGATTTTCTTAGCAAGAGGGGCTCCAGAATATTTCCATGTGCTGAAATGGAAGTAGGTCAGTACAATAAATAATGGTAAAATCTTTTATAATTTCCTTGGAGCAAGGGCAGAAGCATATATTATATGGAATATTGAGAATTTGACTCTCTCAAGTTACTGATGCCATTCGCTGGAATCTGAAATGCCTCTCAGAGGGAGAGCAGAGCACAGCACCATACTTCAGATAATGTTCACATCGCTTCTAGTGCATTCCAAGGGATAATTTTATTTTGTGATAAGTGAAACAATTTAAATTTAAGAATTTCAGCACCCTTTTTTTGAATAAGAGATAATTATATGGATTATTTGAATTTAAAAACAATTTTGGAGAAAAACAAAAGATACACATGTGATGGAATAAAAATGTAAAGCAACTAGTACAAGAATGAGTGGAAAAATTCACTGGTTCCAGAAAGCACTGCTTTACAAGTCAAAAATCAAATAAAAAGAGGAGTTTTACAAATACTTCAGCTTTAATGAGGTATTTATCAGTTTCTGCATAGAGAGAGGGAACAGGAGCACCTTTAAGTAACCTAAGATAGTTCCTAGGAGTTTGTTTTGAAAGAGTTCCATGTCATTAAATTGATAGTGATTAAGATTGCGTGAATCAGTCTTCTGTGAGGAATTAACTAAAAAGTTGATTAAAAAGTTAGCCAGTGCTTATTTATCTCATGATTTTATGTAACGTTCATTTTGATAGGACACTGTTAAAAAAGAAAAGGAGCACAATGAAATCAGAAGTAGTCAGCATAAAAGCTGTTTGCTAGGTAGCTATATTAAACATCCAGAATTTTGGAAATTTTCAAGCAAGTATTAGAACAGGCACAGAGAAGGTGTGGTGTTGTAGCCACCATTCTATTTAATACAACAACATCAAGGCAGGAAAGTTGGAACTGGATAGAGATGAGAAAGAGACCATAAATTATTATAGGCAATTATAATATATGAAAGTTTATTTTATTTTTTAATAATACAGGTTCTTTTATACATATATAATTAGTTGTTTAGTTATGGCATCTTTTTTCATTCACATTGGAAAACCACTAAAATATGGTGGGAAGTAAATATCATGACAAATGTCATTATTGATCATCACAAGAATTTGTTTTGACTGTGTTCATTCAGTATTGGTGGGTTGTGAAGTTTTAGTTTTCTACTTCTCATTGACATAGAATATAATATTTCTGCCTTGGATAAATAGAAACTCGGTGCAACTACTCAGCTGGTGATTGCCTAGCACTTTTGTTGCTCTTGAAGTGTGGGCTGGTTTACTCATTGCCTTATTCCTATTGCAGTGACATGTCATTGCTACCATAGAACAGCCTAAAGGACAATTTTGCTTTTAATGCCAGATGTTGTTTGATGGAAAGTCTTCAGAAAATTACCTGAATCCATGAATTAAAACAAGTTAATTTACACAGATAAAAATATAAAACAATGTGTTGATTGGCCTAAACCTGCATTGTATCATAATTCAATATTCACCTATAACCCTTGAAATAGGGTACAATAAGTATAAGAACAATAGTATTGTTTTATGACCTGTCTCCACTAGTTGGTGGCAACTAGGTTATAAAGCAATCAGCCACCAAAGTAACCTATAAATTGTCAGGATACATGTTGATAGTAGGATTCTCATGGCTGGATTGAGGTTATCTGAAATTATTGTTAATAATATTTTAAAAAGCTAATTGCAGAAAATGATTTAGAAGAGTATTTTAGAAGGCAAGGATATTTTTAGAAGATCCTGGGAAATAACATTGCAGCCTTCTAAAACACTGAAAATTCTGTATGCAGTATTCAGATACATACATACAAGCATGTCTATCTGTATATACACATATACACATATTCATTCCGTCTGATAACTATGATAACTATATAAATATGTGTACATATGCTCAGCAATAATCATAATGGAACAAAATGGTTACATATAAAAACACAGTTCCAAATTTTCACTGAAAATAATGGACTATGAACTATTTGCTGTTTGGCTATGTATGTTTTGGATAAGCATCTATAATCTGTTCACCAAAAAGAAAAAAATATTCATTGCAGAAAAAAATGTGTAAAAACCCATTCTCATTCCAGAAACATTATTCTGTAATAGGGTTAAGCGGTTTAATGCTGTTGAAGTCTTTTGAGTGCAACTCATCCATTCTAGTTTAGCACAGCTAATGCCAAAAGACCGTAGCAGTTGTTGTTTACTATTCATGGAACAAATCCTGATGCTGAGGATTCAGTCCCAGGACATCTGATATCAAGGACAATGGAAAAGGTTATCATTTCAGCATTTCCTCTAAGCACTAATATGCCTATATGGAATTAGATAAACGTCTTTATTGTTAAGACTTATTTGTGGAACTAAATATTTCAGACAAATATGGTAGAAAATGGTTTTGCTAGAGCTAGAAAGATATTTTAGGGTTTTCAGGCCTGCAGATAAATTCAATTATTTAAAACATTATTAATGAGGACAAAATCACATATCTTCAGATTCAAGGTGACTTGAACTGAGACGAGAGACTGATTTTAATTAATTAATTGAATGATTAATTTAGCAGACTAGAGAGACCAATGTATTATTTAAAAGTACATAATATTGTTTTTTGTTTTTATAAATCACATACATTAAAAACCTAATATACTTTGTTTTAGCACATGAATAATGAAAAAGAAAAAAAATTAAATACCTTTCATGATGCTCTTAATAATTTCTTAAGTCTTGAACTTTCACTAACACGAAAAGAATAGATTCATTCCTATGACAGCATATTGTAAAAGTATAAGAGATTAATGATTTATGATGATACTATGCTAAGTGCAAAGAAGTCTGAAATTTTTAACTGTGAGTGGCATATTTTAAATGAATAGTAAAAATTATTTCACTTTAGAAACAGTGATGCATAAAACCAGTTTTATATCTTGGTGAACAATGGTAATATCGTCATATAATGCACCTGGGGAAAATGCTAATGAATCATATTCCAAGCAATTATGATTACATTTTAATCTTTTTTTTTAAGAAATAAATGCTTTAGTTATTCTGTCATTGTTTTAAATTACAGCCTAATGAAAAGAAATCATTTGCAAAAGTCTGCAACAAATCTCATGAAAATTAGTATGTGCTGTGTAGCACATTTATGTGGTCAGGTTCAGAAACACCTAACTGTAAACACAGTGGTCTTACAGATATTTCTGTTCCAAAATGTACTTTTGATGGTGAGAATGTTTAATATGCTAAATTCTGAGGTTTTTCTTCAACAGAAACTATTCTACATACAGACGGTCGTCTTCCAGTACTGTGGTTTTCAAGTTTCATTGAAAATAGTTTCAAACGCAGTAACAGTGTATGGGATTTATATATCCAACCCAATCCAGCAGAGCTGGCTGGGGAATTCTGGGAGTTGAAGTCCACCCATCTTCCAGTGGCCAAGGTTGAGAAACACTGCTCTAGACCTTTTCTCCCCTTTTTTTAAAAAAAAAAACAAAAACAAATCACACACAAACTCATATCCCTTGGAAAATATATTTTCATGTTTTACAAATCAAAGTACAGCTTGAAATAACATTAGTTTCAAAATAAACTATAAACATGCTTATTGGTATTACATGGCTATATTTTATCAATTTCTTTGACAAAGTTCAATTTAGTTTCATGAGCTCAATTGTTTTTGGAGTGTCAAATCAAGATCAACCAATATGGAATAGTGGTAACCCTAGTGGATAGAGCACCAAATTTTTGAGCAAATTCAGTGCTTGTCTATTCAATGCCCTGTGAACTTGTATAGCAATATCTATCAATGCTGTTCATGGAATAGGATGTTATCCTATGTTGGACTGGATATAGGTAGAGCCATCCAGATCTAGCTGCTTCCAGGCATCCAGATAGGATTTTAACCTGATTCAGGAAATCTTGGCACAGAACTAATTAAGTATTACATTATTGTTTAGAACCTAAACTCTTTTCAAGGAATCCTACTGAAATAGTTTGAATTCCACGGAGTAATGCTGATTTACTCCACTAGCATTACTCAGATATGTACTCAGATCTTTATATATCTGTTGGCTTGTAGATCAATATTAATGTGATGCAGTTCAGTAAATTTGATAGTTAAATTGAATATTATGATTGCAAATTATGTTAAATACTACTTTTCTGGTTTAATGAAGAATAGAGAAAGTTGTGTGTATATACTCATGTGAATACAATGTAATAATTTGAAAATTATTTTAGACTTCTGCATCTATATAGTAAAAATCAATAGAAATAAGGGATCAGATGCAAATGTAGTTTGTTTATATTGTAGAATATCAATTTGCAAAGAACAGGGAATTAGATACATTTTTGAGATGGGCTGGCTGGTAAAATGAAATGGATTTAATGTAACGTTTTTCATGGTATGGTTAAATGATATTTTATAGCAGTTTGCAGTTGCATTAGCATGCATTAGGGTTATAAGAAGATTAAACACACCTTTATGAATAATACATATTGGAGTGTTTTATGCTTTATAGAAACCCATGCAGATATTCTTATTGATAGCATTAAAGAACTGATAGAAACTAGAACTAATTAAGTAGCCTCAGAGCATGTAACTAGCTCCTTAGCCGTAGCATTGTAGGTTTGATTTGATTACATCAGAAACCTGTTAGTTTTGTGTCTTTTAATCAGTGTCTGATGAAGAAAATGTTAATTAATATTTTATATTTAGAAAGCATAATAAAGAATAAACAGTCTGTTATTTGAACACAAGGAAGGACCAGTTTTGTTACAGGTCTACTAATATGCAGTTGGTTAGAAGTGGCTAACATATGCATGAAGTCCTCCAAAGAAAACAATTAATTATAAATTTAAATGTTGGTAGGTTTTCAAGCAATAAACCAGATTATAGTAAATGAAAATAAAAAGTATAGGAAACTGACAAGGTATGAAATAGCTGATGTAAGGAAAACATTAAAGGTGTCGTTATGTATTACATAATTTGAATTGCATTACTATATAGAATGTTAAAACTGTAAAGATGAAGCCCAGATTAATGAATGTCATTCAAGCCTTCCTTCAATTAGTTGTTTATTATATACGGTATATTTGCACTCTGCATTGATATTATGAACTCCACTTCTGAACTTGTTAGAATCTAGGAATTAAAGCAATTGAGAAAGAATCAAACCTGATTTCTGCCTTTATTGTTTGTTTTAGGTGACTTTTACGAAGAGGAAATTTGGGTTAATGAAGAAGGCTTATGAGTTGAGTGTTCTATGCGACTGTGAAATTGCTCTCATAATCTTCAACAGCACCAATAAACTTTTCCAGTATGCCAGCACTGATATGGACAAGGTGTTGCTGAAGTATACAGAATACAATGAGCCGCATGAGAGTCGAACGAATTCAGATATTGTCGAGGTAAGTATTATACTGAATGTGGAAGGTTTCTTTCCCTATAATGTACTATACTAATTTGAAACTGATTTCATTTTCTGTATGACAATTACCAGGGGTGAAATCTAAATTTTGTTACTACTGGTTCTGTGGGCGTGGCTTGGTGGGCGTGGCAGGGGAAGGATAC
>JANHFM010008819.1:253107-263233 GCA_032468115.1 Grayia smithii
GTTGAAGTCCACACATCTTCCAGTGGCCAAGGTTGAGAAACACTGTTTTAAAGCAAAGAATTACACAACTTTGCCACAATTAGAATGAAAAAGGCTTTTTTCTAACCACTACAATTACACCAACCACCAGGAGGCAAGTGGTCACTGTAACTGAAAATACTACACAGGATATACTCCGGGTAAAAAGAGGAGGGGTGAAAATCATGTAAAACCCAAAACATGGGCACAAAGAAAGTAGACTGAATATACCATTCTGATAAATAAAACTACCATAAATCTCACTTTGAGAAAAGCTGTTTAGGTGTTTGTGTGTGTAACAATATAACGGTGATATCCACTTTTTTTTTTTACTAAGAATCACCTTTTAAAATATGAACCACTTTTTTAAAAGAACCACTTTTTAATATATGCCCTAGCAAAATGTACAGTGATATGTGTCATTAATTAAAATTAGTAGTTAATACAAATAGTTTCAAGTCATGAATATTCCCTTTTTCTCAAAACAGTCTGGATCTTTGAGGAGTATATATCCAAAGTTTTCAAGACTTGCATGTAATCATAGAGTTTATTTATTTCTCTTGTCTATATACTGCCCATTTCACAACATGTGGCTCTGGGTTTGAGTTGAGTCTGAACTATGGCAATATAGTAAAAGAATATGTTAAGGCACGGCATATATTTGGTGATGTTCCAGTTCCTCTTTTTGTTTTGGTGATTTTGAAAATAATTCAGAAATCTTATGGTTCCAGAATCCAAAATTTGGATTCTGAGTTCTTTTCCTTCCTTGGACCTTTAGTGAAGTCAATATGCATTGTGAATAGATTTTTTTTTATATAAGCATATAGCCCTCATTAGGTATACCATTATAGCAGAATTACCATCACTTATTTGGAATGTTTAGATAGGCTCACTCTCAGAATATATACATTGCTTATGACATAGTAAACAACTAAAATTGTGATGGGACTTCTTAGTATAGATTTCATGCTTGCAAATATCAACAACTCTGGTGCACTCCAGAACAAATGTTTCAAGCTTTTGCAAGCACAACACTTCTCTACAGCTTGTCTTTCTCCAGACTTCCACAGTGTGATTTAAGAGTCACACTGAGTTGAGTCCTTAAAGCACTTTCGTATTTTTTTTCTGGCTTGTCTACTTCACCAATAGCAGGAAAGAAATTACTTGTGCAAACTCTGAAACACTTCTGAATAATTTTCAAGGAATACACATCCCAAACATGTTATGTTTCTTAATCTATTACTTGTATGCCATTTATAATTTAGTAGAAAGTTTAAACCAGAAGCAGGCAACTTGGAGAGCTGGGGGTGGGGACGTAGGGAGTGGTATCTCCCTCTGCTCCAAGGCCACTGGTGGATGGCTGTGATGTAATAATGTTACTAAAGAGAGCCTGCTTGATAATTTTCAGTTTTTAGTTAGCTTTTGTTTGAGTTTTTTAATGTATGTATATTTTATGTTATGTATGTTTTATGTATGTACGTATGTATTAAATTTTTATGCCACCCATCTTTCCTATAAAGCAGCTCTGATAACCAATGCATCTCACACAACAGTGGTATTATATGTGTCACCCTAGGGGCCCCAGAACTGTGCATGCTGCTGCCTTCTGCTCCAGTTGCAGCTTCTGAATACTCTTGAAGAGTAGTCCCATGTAGAGCTTGTTGCAGTAATCCAGCCAACAGATGACTATGGCATGAGTGACCATGTGCAGGAGTCACGATCCAGGACAGGGTGCAACTGGCACACAACATGAAGTTGTACAAAGGCCCTCCTAGCCATTTCTACCACTTGCTCTTTGAGTAGGAGTTGCGAATCCAGGAGAAATTCCAACTTGCGGTTTGTTTGGGTTAGTGCAACCCCATCCAGAACTAAAGCTGATAAACAACTGGTTCCTGAGGTCCTTTGCATCCACAGCTATTCCATCTTGTCACGATTCAGTTGAACCCTGTTGTTCCCCATCCACACCCCTATAGCCTTCAGGCACTGAGAAAGGGCAACCACAACATAGCTTGAAAATAATACTTAAATATAATCTGAAAATACTTAAAGAAAAATAAATCCTATTATCTAGTTACCCAGTTGTTGCAGGAGGGTTTATTAAGTGTCTTTGGTATGTGTTGCCAAATAGAGGATTGCTGGCATGTTGGTGGTGTGTTTTCAGTTGAGTCATCATTGCAAAGCCTCTGCTTTCGTGCCACCTCTGTAAGTGTAGCCTTTTAGATGAAATGCAAAACCAGAAGATTGGTTGCTTACAGTTCCTAGGCCTATTATACGCCTGTGCTGATTCTAAAGTCCAGGGGAAAACGTTGGCCTCTAGTAATTATATTCTATCATTCAGTTTCTGCTGGCTGCATCACACATCATTTCCTGCCCTAAAAATAGTTACTGGTAAAGGATAATTTTGATGTTTCCACCCTAGGGATGGCTACTTTAAGAGAACAAAAAATCTCCAAAACATGGTATGATTTGTTAGATGCAGCCGTATAGTATAATTTCTCAGTTTCTTTTTTTAATTTTAGAGTGCTTTAATTAACATTTTTACATTGGTAGAACATAAAAGTAGTAAAGAAAATTAATACTAAAGATTCAGGTCTTTATTTGTAAAGCTTAAGGCACAGGTTTACACATATTACATTTTTCAAAGGTTTATGTACTTCTGTTGTTTCTTTTCTAAACACATAAAATATAGAGGGGGGTGTCTACATATGTTTGCAAGCAGGTGTATCATTCTGGCATATTCAGCTTGGAGCCAGATTGCCTCTGTAGTCAGGGCCAAAGTAGGTAAGAAGAGACAAATACGCTTTTTTTTTGTTAATTTCACATATCTAATACCTCCTCATTTAAAATATAAGGCTGAACTAGGAGTATTGAATCTGCCTTTACGGTAGCCCGTTTCACTTAAGACAATGTCTGGAGCAATCAGGTTCTGGGAGATTGAACATGGAACAAAGGAAGAATTCAGCAAAGTCTGTCCTTTCCAAGGACTTTATATATGAATGGAAAGGACACCTTAATCAATAGTGGTCTCCTCAGATTTAGTCTGGCCTTCACTGGGCAATCTAATTTTCCTTGTGTGTAGCACATGGAATAGCTTCTTAGAAAATGTCTTGAAAGTCAAGGTACTATATATGGATCTGTCATCATGTAGATATATATGTAGAAAAATGATATGTTGTCTTTGGAAAAAAGTCAGCTGTTTTCAGTTTGTAAACCATGCATAACTGAAATAAATATTCTGATTAGAGTAACACCACTGGAATTGATATAATGGTTTATTTCCCATTTGTACACAATGAAAACAAATGCTGTACTAAAAGGCCTTCAGGTTCTGTTCTGTTTGAGCTTCAGAACAGTGCTGTCTCTGGCAATCTTCTTTTTCCCACAGCAGCTAGCTCCAATGTGTACATTTTCCTTTCATGGTATGGCAAGCATATTTTTGAAATTTAAAAAAAAGGTTCTGTTTTAAATGTTTTTCATTTATTGCTTAGATTGCATTTGTATTTATGCTTCTTTAAAAAATTAAATCAAATTACCTGGTAAATGAAAATTATCAATTGTTGCTTTGGCCAGGATTAATCTTGGGCTTTGGGAACAAGAGTACTTCATTTGTAATAGCAACACACTGACAGACAGAATATCAGTCTTACTCCAGTGAGGATTTCCACAGGCTGCTAAATGGAGAGCAGGCATTTAGTTGAGCTTTGAAGGAAACAATATTAACATAAAATGGTGGTGGCATAATTGAAAAAAATTGGAAAGTTGATGCAGGAGATTCATATCAGGCAGTTATGTGGTGTGTATGTCTCCTAAATCTTAAATTCAGCTTTGTCAGCTCCTCAGATATCCTCCAGTTTCCTCTTCTGATATTTTATCCTACAGTATATGATCTTTCCTCCTCCCTCAAAGATTGAGATGGAGATGCTAAGTCACTTAGGGGCTTGTATAACTTCAGAATTGGGAAGTGAAGGCATTTGTTTCTGACTAAGGTCTTGAGCATGTATCTGTCAGAAATCATATGTTCATCATTGAAGATACAGCTTTCATACAAATTCATGTTAGATTGTTTGTGCTTTTATCTGAGTCTTACTAATGTTGAATAAGTAAATGCTAATAATATCTGAAATGTTTTGTCTTGGGTTGTGTTGTGTTGTGTTTTTTAAACAAAAAACCTTGAGATGAGTATGAATTAGGTGGTGGAGAAGGTATTAGATAACTGCATTAGTGCAATTGTTTTAATGATATTAGGGAATGATCTGATAAAATAATAAAAGTTATAAGAAATTAATTTTCACTTGATATTGTTTTTATAAATAAAATACAAACAGAGTGGATAAGGAAAAAAGATTTTTAGCATAGGCATTTGTACAGTGATACATTCATTCAATGCCCTATTTCCATATATATTAAAGGTGACAAAAACTGAACAGGTTTGAATTTAACTTCACTAAGTAATAAGGGTATGTATAAATTGACATCTGTATTAAATTGACATTTAATCCTGAAGAAAATATTTGGATAATATTTAAAAAATATTTACTATTTGGAAAATATTTAAGCCAATCTTAAAATATTGGCTGAATATCAATAATATCTTTATTTTAATTTTTACAATGGTTATATTACTGTAAGACTTTGCCCACAGTGCCCACCTACAGAAAGTTTAATTGAGGAGCTGTTATAGAGCAAAAGGATTTTCTTCTTCAAATGAGAACAAAAACGTTTTTTAAAAAATGGCACTGAAGAGATAATCTGGACTTGTGTATAAACAAGTTTAAAATCAATTTGCATATGTGGGCTATTGTGGGAAGGAAACTTGTATAAGAAACAGCATGTGTCATTCTTAAACACTTAACGTAGTGAAGAACTGAAAACTGTGACACCATTACAAGGACAAAAAGCAGACTGCTGAAATCCACAGAGATTAGCAGCCTTAGTATACAGAAACATGATTGAGAAAAGCCATGTATGGCCATGTTGCAAAGGAGCTGCTGTGATTGGCTGCTGTCACTTGGTCTTTGCCAGAGTAGACAACAGGTGCAGAGTTGCTGACAGGTGTGAATGTCTAGAATACGTAAGATTGCTGATGCCTAGTGATATAGCCTTATGTCAGATTGTGAAGTGCTGAGCTCTCACGGAACAAGAATCCAACTTGCATGTTTTTCAGATCAGTTGAAGTGTACTCATTCACCCCTTCCTCTCCTCTCTTCCTGGGCTCTTGGTGAATTCCTAGATGACTAAACTTAACCCCTGCTAGGGCCTCAGGACATTGAAGTCTGAGTAAATTTGTAGAAGAGTTGTATATCTACCATTCTTGCATTGGATTTTACCTAATTAAGTTGTATATAGACTGGTTTGTCTGAAATACATCTTTTCCCAATCTGGTACCTTCCACCCTACAAACGGTCATGGTTCCTTAATCCATACTTAGACAGTTTCATGTTTTACTTGGTACATGCTTCTCACATTCCATGTTTCAGTTGTATATGTTCTTATGAAATAAAAAACTCTTTTACACTTTGTGTTCTAAAGAGTACAAGTGCCTTTGGCACCATCAGTGACCAGACTTCCTTGTAGCTTTTTTCTGGCTCTTTTCAAGATCTACTTTTAAAAGTCTTTCCAATAATTGGATAAGTGGCTTTTGCCCTGCATTTAGTACTCAAACTCATATAAATGTTATTGTGATGCCCATACAATTTGTTTCTATCATATAGACATATTTTTTTCTTGCCAATGCCATTTCATAGGTTTTATTTGGGAGGCTTTCTCCTACATATCCTTTGGGAATTGCCTTTAGTATCATCTGTTCCTTTTCCATCTTTTTAGCATCTTGTTCCCACTAAATAAACCTCAGCATCCCTAAAGTTATTCAATCCTCTCAACCTATCACTGGGTTTTCAGTTAAGGATTGTAAAAATAAAAAGTTATATGGATCTATTTTGTTTTAATCATTACAACAAAAATTCCCTAATTTTTAAAATGAGAATGAGTAAGAGCTGACATTCAGAAATGCTACCAAGCATTTTTATTGAACTTTCTGCACTGCCAAATAAGAGTGGCAAATGTTATACTCACAATAGGGTTGGATTGGGAATATACTGCACAAATTTCTGCCTCCTTTTGTTACTCAAGACATAAATCTTCCTAATGGGAGCAAGGAGCATAAGACCTGGCTGGCCTTCAATGACAAAGAAAGACATTTGAGATGCAGTGCAAAAAAAAAAATGTTCCTCTTTAGATTTCAAATCTCTTAACTTTTTGTGCAGACTGTTGGCACTGCAGAAATCTGAATGGCCCATGTTCTTTGATTGGTATTTTGTCTATAAGATTTTTTTTAAATTGATTTTTTTTTCTTGAAAAAAATAAATACTACAAGATATTAAAAATGTATTAATTTTAAATATGTCAAGTCCATAATTCAGAACTTGATGTACAGTAAGATTTGTCTCAAAATCCTGATAAAACATCTAGTAAGATGATAGGAAGGTAAAATTGTAAATTTAACCTGATTCTTTGCTCCAAAGTGATTTATAAGTAATTATTTCAGTTTCTCTTCTGTTTTTTTGTAAGATTGTATGTCAAGGGAAAATTTTTGATCAAAGGGTTTCATTAACGTTGAAGATCATGCTACTGTAGATAAGTGAATATATTAGGTTTTACTTTATAGAAACTGATTTAAAATGTTTTTTTAAAAAACACGATTTTTCAGGTTATGGTATTACATGTAAGAGTCAGAGTATCTTGACAACCACAAGGCCATTATCACTTTAACTGCTTCATTTTAGTGCTGTTACAGAGCAGTATCAAGACAGATTGATCTGTAGATTAATATAAGAACAGTGGGCTTGATACTGTACTGCCATTCTATTCACTATGAACTACTAGTTCTTTTTTTTTATTGAATTCATTGCCCTGTGTGTGTTTAAACTATTGATGTTGCCATTCCAGAGAAAAGCTGTGATAGTAATACAGATATTTTATTAGAAGTCATGCTCTCTTCATTTACTAATTCTGTTTCAGAAGAGCTGTCTTTGGTAACAAAATCTGCCATTTATTGACCTAAACATCTCAATTTACTGTCTCTCCCTAATGTATAATGTGACAGCCTTCAACCAGTCTGTACTGCGGTAAAGGCCCTGAATCGCTCTTGCAGCCTCTGTCAAGGCTTCAACTTTCTAAATTATGTATTTCAGACGTTGAGAAAGAAAGGACTTAATGGCTGTGACAGTCCAGATCCCGATGCAGATGATTCAGTAGGTCACAGCCCTGAGTCTGAGGACAAGTACAGGAAAATTAATGAAGATATTGATCTAATGATCAGCAGGCAAAGATTATGTGTAAGTACTCTGAATTCCCTTTCATTTTTTTTTACTTTCTGATATTTCTCTGAACCTGGCAGGCATTGAACAAGAAAGAAAACAAAGGCTGTGAAAGCCCTGATCCAGACTCTTCTTATGCCCTCACCCCACGCACTGAAGAAAAATATAAAAAAATTAATGAAGAGTTTGATAATATGATCAAGAGCCATAAAATTCCTGTAAGTACCAAAGGTTAGATGGCTGTCTGCTGATAACCACTGCAGTAACATACCCTAACCCTTTCAGTTCTGGTTTCTTCCAAAACAACACATTCAGTGAGGGACATATTTTGACAGCACCCATTAAAACCAACGTACAGAGAGGAAATAGGACCCAATTATCTTTTCCCCCCCCCCTTTTTTTTCACTCTTGAAGTGTGGAAAGTTCCTTCATGACATGTGTTTGACAAAACCTAAAGAAGGAAGTTTTTGAAAGTGGACGTTATGTATAGTAAATTTACAGAATTCTGGTTTACCACACCGAGCTACCCCAAAGTATATTTAGAGAACATCAGTAAAACATGCTGTGAAGAAGCTGACATTCTCACAGTTTTTTGTGGGTCTGAAGGAAGAAGAAGCAACAGTATAAAATGAAAAATCTCTTAATGTAATATTTTCAAGATAGTAACTCCTGCTACTACTGGAATTCACTGTGTTCTTAACTTAGTTACCACACTGAAGGGTTATGTAGCTACTTGCTAGTTGCAGGAAAAGAGTCTGCATGAGAATCTAATGGTAGCATTCAATCATTTATGTGTGTTGAGGATAACTTTACAGCTTTATCAGACAATTTGCTTTGATTCCATCAGCATTTCTCCTAATGCTTTAACGAGCGCTAAATTTTGTTTTAACCACAGCCAAATTTCTAACAGTCATATGCCTTGCCAGATATTTAAGAGAAATAACTCTGCATGTAGCTATTTTGTTTGCATAGACATAAAAGGGGGAATTTGTGTGAATATGACAAGTACTGCCATAATATCGTTAGTATTATTACATGTATTCAAGTGGACATTTGTTTTCATCATTCCAGACTAAAAGAACAGTCCTTTGGCACTTAAATGTATATCAAAAATATTGCTCAAAAACATTTATGCATTCAAATTTTGTATTCCCCTACATGTGAATCCTTTAGAAACTGGCAATTTAATATTGTTATTTAATTACAATATTAAAATGTAATATTGTAAAGTTCCTTACTATCTCATGTTGATAAAGACACAGTGGTTTTAAGAATAAAATCAAGATGAGTTCACTTGTAATAAGTCCTGTGAAGTCCTATAAACCTGAGTCTCTTTCATGTTACCGTAAAACCTAGTAGTGGTAACCAAGTAGTGAGACATACCAACTTTGATTATCATTTATCATGGCTGTCATTTGTCTAGATGTATATATTTATCTTTATATTTGTAGATTAAATATTTAGTTAACTATAAAAATTAGGTTTTTTTATCAATTGAATATAAAAAGCAAAGAAGAATAAACAGTAGTCAATTCTTAAAAAGATAGCCCATACCAGGAAACAAAACCAAGAATACTAATATTATCTTCATTTTAAGGTCATGGTAATAGAGTCTTGCAAGTCTGAAAGCTTCTCCCCATTCCTGCCTTTATTGTCCAGAGAACTAGAAAAATTCTGAGATGTTTTCTTCATCCACATTTCACCTCAGATTTCTCATATCAAACCATTGTCTTAGGTTCCTCCACCCTCAAGGTTATTCTCACAGTCCATTACATCTGTACAGAAAAGTTATAAAGAAAGAAAAAAATGAAACCAAAACAGTACAAAAAACCCCAAACTATACAGGACACATTTATGAATGCATAAAAGTATAAAATTTCTACATAAGCATTTCAATTAATGTTAGATGTATTTCATATTTTATTATAATTATCCAAAATGAATTTATATCAATAATTAATTCATTCTTGTCTTGGTAATAGTATCAACCCAGAAGTCCAAAGAGAAGCAGGGATCTTCTTTCCAAAACTGTAGAATACTGCAGATGGTTTTTTTTTTTTTCACTTTCTTTGTCCAAATGTCAGTTTCCATGCAGTAGGAATCTAGTTTCTATAAAAGATGAACATGTGATAACACTAAATAGTCTTCTTGTTACTACATGGAATGATTTCTTCCCAAAGCAGAACAATAATAAAATACTGTACAAAACATATGTTTGCACGAAGCATTAATCTTGACTGCATCTTTAACAACATGGCAGTTTATCCAGCCTTTTCTATATAAACACAATGGAGTCTAAAGTATTGATGTTGATACTGTTATTAAATAAAATGTAATCTAAGATCTATTGAAATTTCTGGGATTGATGTTAACATTTCTTTCCATTGTCTAGGTAAACTAATTTCTTATCATTTATCCCATTCAACTATTACAAATTGCACATCAAAATGATCCACACTAACAGAATTTATATAAAAAGTAATTGTAGAAGGATTTTTGTGTCATTGGATTTAATAATCATCCAGTAACACTGCATGCCCTAATTGGGATGTCAATAAATGTAATTGTAAATACTGTCTCTGGGTTGGTTTAGGGATATAGTATTCATCCTTTAAAGTAAAAAATATATAATCTAAAAAAGAATAAAAAGAAAAAATAGAAGGTGTAGAAAAGACAAAATAGAAATAAAAAAGAAATTTACAAAATTCTTTCTTTAATTCTTTATTCTTTATTGGCCAAGTGTGATTGGACACACAAGGAATTTGTCTTGGTGCATACTCTCTCGGTGTACA
>JANHFM010008819.1:275156-297822 GCA_032468115.1 Grayia smithii
GATGCTTTGGAAGAGGGGTAGTCTTATACGGTGAGTATATCCCAAACTCTTTATTTTAACTGGAAAAGTTGGGGGTCATCTTATACGCCCAGTCGTCTTATACGCCGGAACATACGGTAATTTAAACTGTCAAGAAAGTAGGTTGAGGATTTTAACCTGTTTACCCAGAATATTTCACTTGAAGATTATTTCCACAAAAATATGCTTTGCAATTTACCATTTGTTGTTGATCAATTTTGCTGTGAAGTCTAGATACCATTCTTAATTACAATTTGAATACCATTGGATATACTTCAGAAAGAGTTAAGCAAGCTTCAGGCTCTGGAAGAAACTGTGAAGGTGCTACACTGAAGATTATATTCAAATGTCTTTATAATGCTCATAAGTAGATGCATATTCAGAGTACTCTTCCTACTAAGTCAAGCTCATTGCAAGTAAGAATTTTAAAAAAGTGTGTGGAAGGGGTACATTTTGTGATGCAAACTTCTTGTCCCAGAAGTATCTAATTTTTTTTAAGGTAAAGAGAAATATTACCCAATGCTTGCATACTAATATAGTTCTACACTGTAATACAATTTGCTTCAATCTGCCGTATTTATGGAGTTAGCTTCTTTAACCTTTTAAATGATTTAGAAGCCATCATCACTCTACATTTTCTAAAGTGTTATCCATTAACCTATCTTGAATTGGCTATATGTTGTTGTTTCCATTACTTCCCAAGAGTAAAGTTAATGTGATTGTGTGTATTATTTACCCCTGCAATGACAGAGATGAAAAACTTGAGGATTTTATATGGACTATTGGGTGCAGCCTGAAACAATTTTTGAGTCCTCTCTTTAATAAGCTAGTATATATGTGCATGATGGAAATATTACTAATTCATAAATCAGTGGGTTTGCTGACTATAAGCAGAGCCAGAATTTTAAAAAAGCCACATAAATCACACTGGTTGATCGAAGGCTCAGATTTGTCAAATATATCAAAAGGCAAGCCACTTTTTAACTGTAGAACATTTCTATTTATTAAATTGATTTTGGGGCTTAGTAGGTAGAATATTTTATTTTGCAATGACAACAGCAATAACAAAGTAAGGGGAAAAAATTCAGCATACTCAGCTCTTTGGGTATGTCACAAATAGATTTTTAGCCTGTATGTTTAAAAATAAACACAAAGACATAAAGGTACCAATTCATTATTTTTGCAATATAAATTTCTGAACAATAGGAAATGATGCAGTTATATAAATGTTTTAGGTTGTCCAGAAAGGCATCTCAAAATATGGAGATTATACCTGTTTACCTGAAAACCAGAAAGAGAATTGCTTACAAGAAGTCTTAAGTAGCCCCTTCAATTGTTTTCAATGATGGAACGTCATTCTCTAAAACAGTACCTCTGTATCTGACATTTGAAAATCCCTGAAATATTTATTTAAAGAAAATAATAAAGTGCACAGAGTTACAGTTCACAACATAATGGGTAGTACCGGAAAGATTCTATTAATAGTTTAACTTACAACAGCCATGTGCCTGCTCTTTAGACTTAGAATCTGCAGCATGTTTCCTTAGAAGTAAATCCCACTTATTTCTATATCCATTTAATGGTAAGATCCATTAACTTTATTAGAAAAGAAAACACAATTTAATGAGTTTGCATTCTACACAATGGTAGAGCCTTCTAATTTGTATTTCAAATGGTGAAACTGCCCAGCAGTATCAACGCTAGAGTTATGCAAACATCTAATACATTTGATTGGCAAGAACTATCAAAACTTGATATTGTCAGAACCAAGGTACCAGAACAGTGATTTTACTGGAACCAGGTGCTTTCCTTAGAAAATCTTAGGAGGATTTACTTTTAGGACTTCGCAAAGAATTTGAAAAGGACACTGCAAAACACATCGATTTGAACAAACCATCCCCAAAACTTTTGAGGCAACTATACACAAAAGGCTTCACACAACTTCATTGAAGGTTTTCCTGCATTCAAGGTTGCCTGAATGTCCAAGAAAAGACTTCCATTGGGATTGTCAGTAAAACAAAGTAGCTATAGATGCACACAGAGATGACATAGAAAAGCCAAATGTATTGAAAGTTCTGGGGGATGTGGCTACCTTAAGAGGATTGCTTCCTATCACACCCCTTCTAAGTCTATATTGTATCTTATTTACTTTGGAGTAACGGTTATGATACCCTTCTTTTGCTGAGTCTAAAACCACTTTCTCCTGTTACTCTAGGTTAAAAAAGTGAAAGGAATATTTTGAATAATAAAAAACAGAATGGATGTTATACAAGAAGTTAAAAGTCCTCGACTTACAACCATTCATTTGATGATCGTTTGAAGTTACAATGGCACTGAAAAAAGTTACTCATGACCGTTTTCATGTGGTCATGTGATCAAAATTTTGGGCGCTTGGCAACTGGCATGTATTTATTACAGTTGCACTGTTCCAAGGTCATGTGATCACCATTTGTAACCTTCCCAGCAGTTTTCTGACTAGCAAAGTCAATGGGGGAAGCCAGATTAGATTCATGACCACATGATTCACTTAACAAAAGGAGAGATTCGCTTAACAACTCTGGCAAAAAAGGTTGAAAATGGGGTGCAACTCAACAACTGCTTAGAAATGGAAATTTTGGGCTCAATTGTGGTCATAGTTCAAGGACTACCTGTACAGTAAGTTCCTGCTTAACAACCAGAATTAAGACTGGCAACTCTATCACTGAGCGACATGGTCATTAAACAAGACATCACTTGATCATTTCTTCTATTGTTGTTAAGTGAATCGCCCAGTCATTAAGCGAGATACTATGTGATAGTAGATTGCAATTTTATTCCATTGACTCTGCTTATTGGAAGCAGAAATTGTGATCATATGATCATGGAATATTTGGTCGTAAATGTTTAGGTACTGCAAAGTGCTTGTATCTTGATCATGTAACCATGGGGTGCTGTGACAATCATAAATGCAAAGACTGATCAAAAAGTTACGTTTTAAGTTCAAATGATCACTAAATAGGGTAGTCCTTAAGCAAGGACTATGTGTAGAACCTTCTAGATGCCTATGTTTTGTTTTCACTCTGGGGGATTACAACCCAGTATTTTTCTACTCTTCCACATTTGAAGCACAGTAACATTTGGTAAAGATGTACAGAAATCAGTGAACAATCTGTGTTAGAGTTAGGACTAGCACTGGATTAGTATAGCCTTGAGTATGTGGACTTTACTGAATGTTTATAGAAGGTAGGATGAGAGAGAAGACTTGGAACTGAACTAACATAACATTTTTCTCAGATCTGCATGTTGCAAAGCCACATTTACTTTGCTTCTCTAGCTAACTCATATGAATAACTGAGATTCAGACAGGTAATACAAAAAAATTACTATCCAACTAGAGAATCTGTGACTCGGTACGTTAGAGATGATGGCAGCAAAAGTGTTCAGAACCTTGTTAAGGTAGGATATGATGGCTTTTTGAATTTTGCACATATTTTCTTTCACTGATAATAAACATAGCAGGAAGAAAATAAATTTCTCTTTAAACTGCACTTTTACTTCTTAGGGTCACACCATTACTATATATATTGATTAGAATGCCAGTTTAAAAAATCTACAAGTTGGAGATAAATCAGAGCAGTTAATATGGTCCCTCAATCTTCTGGCTTCTTTTAACATGCCAGTCAAAGCATGTTAAAGCTATTTCTTTTTAAAATTTGGTTCACCTTGATAAGGCACTCCTGTTACGTTCAATTTTAAAGGTAAATCATAATGTATGAGTAATAGAAGATTTACTAAGTTTCTTCTCAGAGTGAACCACAGGATGTTCAATGTGCTAAAATTAACAGCATATGCCAGGAATATTTTATTCTTATATAACAGTAGTCTTTCAGAAAGAAAGAAATCAGATCTGTAGGATTTTATATTTTAAATATATCAGGTTAAGCCATTTTAAATTGATGGAACTGAAAATTTAAAAAATGCCAACTTAATTTCAGTTCTGAATTTTTTCCTAATCAGTTCCTACTCAACCTAAATTCAATTCCACACAGCAGATAGATGTGTTATAAGTAGTTGTATAAAGTGCGTTATGGTATATAGCAGTGTTGGCGAACCTTTTCGGCACTGAGTGCTGAAACGGGAGCGTGCGTGTGCACAAAAACCAGGAAGAGCAGTTCCCCCGCATGCATGGGTGCACCGAGAAGCTGAGCTTCCAGTTTCCAGTGTGCCCATGCACGCTGGTCGTGCGGTCTTCCGGTTTCTGGCATGCATATGCAAGTGAAGACCAGCTGACCGTCATGCATGCACACACCGGAAACCAGAAGCTCAGCTTCCCAAGCACATACATGCCAGGGAGCTGTTCTTCTGGTTTCCGGCACTCCCATGTGCGCCTGAACCCGAAAGGCTGGTGTAGCCGGAAAGATGGCTCTGCATGCCACTTCTGGCACGCGTGGCAAAGGTTCGCCATCACTGGTATATAGGATATGGATACTTTGCCTAACTCCAAGGCCTCTTAAAAGACAGTTTGAAAAGACATTGCTTCTCTAGCTAACTCATATGAATAACTGAGATTCAGACAGGTAATACAAAAAAAATTACTATCCAATTAGAGAATGTATGACTTGGTACGTTAGAGATGATGGCAGCACAAGTGTTCAGAACCTTGTTAAGGTAGGATATGATGGCTTTTTGAATTTTGCAGATATTTTCTCTCCCTGAAATATTGCTGCCAAAATTGCTGCTGGGAAAAAAAAGGTTGAAAGTGACGAAGATTTGGCGACAGCCAAAACTGAGCTACATTTGTATAAGAAGCCTCTTAAATTGCTGTGAATGAAAATAACGTGATTTCATTTCAATGGCATCACTATCAGAAACAAAGCTACCAGCATCAATTGATCTAAAACACGTTAGTTCACTCTGCATGAAGAATGTTACAGCACATCTAGAATAATAGATAAAGCTTACAGCTCATAATTTCTCTCCTTGCATTTCACATTGTCTGTATTTATGTCGAAATACTATTAAGCAGCTTTCTACATTAATGCCCACCAAGCAGATTTGAGAGGAAGCTTGAAGACTTCTTCTTTTCCTGTGGCTCTGCCTTTGGGCTTTTGGTAGGCACCAGTTCACTTTCCATGTGTTCAAGCTCTGACTGGTCAAGCAGTTCAAAATCGTCTCCTTCTTCTGCATCTGCCTCTTCACTTATACTTGGGATTTCCTGCACAGATTGCAACTGTTCTCTGACGGCTGCTGATACCACCGATGTAACAACATCGCCGGCAATTGCTGTCACCAAGCTGAAGGCCTGGTCGTTGATCAAAGACAAGGAAAGGCCTGCTGCAGAGTGCCCCTCCTTATCCTGCCTGTGATACTGGTCCAATGGGGTTGGGGGATGAGCTTTTTTTCTTTTATGTCGCACTGGCAAGCCAATGCTTGAATCATCATCATCGTTTGTTCCAGCACCATTTTCTACAGATGGAAATTCTGCAAGATCCTTTGCGAAAGCTTCCTCATGGTCACTTGGCCGATCAAAATCTACTGAAGGGTAAACAAATGAGTTTGCATGAAAACCTTTTTTCAAATTGAGAAGTTAACATCTAGATTACAAGGAATGTTAAGCATGTATTAGCAGATCATGGTAGAATTCTTTTACCGTGTTTCCCCAAAAATACGACATGTCCTGAAAATAAGGCCAAACCTGATTTTTGGGGTGGGCGTAAATATACGCCCTCCCCTGAAAATAAGCCCTATTGAAGGGGTAGGCGTGGCCAGCACAGGAGGCAGCCCTTCCCTTCCCCAGTCAGCTAATGGCAGCTGGGGTCCTTAATCGTGACCCGCGGATCAGCTGAGTTGATCAGGAGCTGCCTCTCGTTCTCTCTCTCCCCAGCATTCTTGGCACTCGCCCGCCTCCCATCCTTTCATCCATCCATCCCTCCCCCTTGCCTGCAAACTCCTGCCCTGCTTGCAAGAGAGCAGCCATCTGGCACTTCTTGCCATGTGGTGCCCACCCAGCATTGAGGATGACTTCTTCTGCAGCTTCCAAACCCTGACTGGAAGCTGCTAGAAGCAGAGAAGATGCCAGTTGGGCCAGCCGCCTGCTGCCAAGTCTTCTGGGAGCCAGGGCAGAGTTTTCTGGCAGCTGGGGCAGGAACTCTATAGTTCTAACTCCATGTGGCTGCCCCGGCTTCTGGAAGACTTGACAGCAGGTGTCTGGCCCGACCGGCCTCTTTTCTGCTTCCAGTGGCTTCCAACCGGGTTTTGGAAGCAACATAACAAGCCATCCTCAGTGCTCAGATGGCAGCAGCGGCGGTGCGGTCTCCCCATGCAGGGCTGTATCTCCCTTTGCACTTCGCCACCTCTCTGCCTTGGCTCCCAAAAGACTTGGCAGCAGGCAGCTGGCCTGACCAGCGTCTTCTCTGTTTCCAGCCGGGTGCTCACTGGCTTTGCCCACGTTGACATGGTGAAGCCTGGAGGGGAGGGAACAGGTGCTCGCACAGCTTGGCGCCTTCAGGCCACTCGCGCCCCTCCCTACAGGAGGGGCAGAGCTTGATGGTGCATGGAGGGAGCCTCTCTCTGCTGGACCCCCTCCCCCCAATAATAAGGCCAAGCCCTTACTTCAGGGTTCAAAAGAAAATAAGACCCTGTCTTATTTTCAGGGAAACATGGTACTTTAGATAGCTAAAAGTAATGTGCAATTAACAACTTGATAAAATCGAGAAGAATTCAAAATAGTAGAACATACCATCGGATGTGTCTGTCTGTGGAGTGTTTCCCTCAGATAAATTAAAAGTTCCATTGTCAGTCCAAGATATCTCTGAGATATCAGTGTCTGATACAGACATCTCCTTGGCTGCAGTGGCTGAGCTAACCTGTAGATTGGAAAACCAAACTGTCAAAACATACCGCAGACTAAACGTTGCTTCAGTACACATCATTTTCAACACCATAAGCACGATCCTGTCATTATAGAGTGAGAACAGTTGCTTCTTTATTTAGGCAATGGAGATATACCAACAAATATTTAAATGTTGATATATTTAGGTCTACTTTTTTTTTTTTAAAGACAAGCTTCTTAGATTAAGAGATTTAGACAAAAATGTAACTCTCTTTTATTCTGCAATGCTGTGCATATTTGTGTGGAAAGAAATCACACTGAGTGCACAGTCCAGTAGGCAAAGGTTAGATTATTCCACCTCATTTTTATAATGGGAGGGAGCAGAAATATGTTCTGTGAAAGCAAATAAAAGTTCATGTGCTTCACTGTCATCAAAAAACAATTTAAAAAATGATATAAGAACCAACCAACCTTAGGACATAAAGCTGATAAGTCTAGTTCACTGTCATCCTCACTTGGTTTTGTTTTGATTTTTTCTGGAAAACAGGGGTTTTATCAGTTAAGTATTTCTGCTTATTATGCCAGTCAAGTATTTCTATTTTTATTTATTTGCCATACTGATAAAAAGGCATGCATTACAACTCAGTTGTGCCCTTCAGCCACAATTTGCCTTTAAAATCAGATGATCAGGTGCATAATTTTTACACCTGTCTACTTATTTATATGGCATTTTACCCATACCAGGATATAGTCATTTAAAAGACATACATGGAAAGATCATTAATTGTTTACAGGAAATAAAATATAATTAGGTTTTGAAGCTTTATTTTTATCTTTCATAAAGATGGTAAGAATATTTTTATACTTGCGTATTTCAGTGGATAAAGTGCCATTTAAAAAAAATATATATTCATCAAGGAAGCCGAGTTGCTCACCTGCTCTCTCTTTTAACTTTTGGTTGATAAAGTCTTGTATTCCAAAGTTCAGTTTCAGCAGATATGACTTAATGTGGCTATATACCTTTTGTCCAAATTCATTGCACTTGAAGAATGGACACAAAAAGGCACATAATACTGTCAAAGAAAGAATAAATATAAAACCATGCAGAATGTTATATTTTTGAGACACACAGCTTTGAAACAGATATTACAAATAACTATGCATTTGTTTGGATGTGAAAGCTGAACCATAAGAAAGGCTGAGTGCCAAAGAATTGAGGCCTTTGAACTCTGGTGCTGGACTGCAAGGCGATCAAACCGGTCAGTCCTAAAGGAGATCAACCCTGACTGCTCTTTAGAAGGCCAGATCCTGAAGATGAAACTCAAATATTTTGGCCAACTAATGAGAAGGAAGGACACTCTGGAGAAGGGCCTAATACTGGGAAAGATTGAGGCCAAAAAAGGAAGGGGGACAACAGAGAACAAGGTGGCTGGATGGAGTCACTGAAGCAGTCAGCCTGAGCTTAAATGGACTCCAGAGGATGATAGATGACAGGACGGCCTGGAGGAACATTGTCTATGGGGTCGCGATGGGTCGGACATGATTTCGCAACTAACAGCAATATACTTACAGCAGTACCAAGTTCTTGGTAGACACATATCTTCTGATCACTTTTGTAGAGTAGGATTTCTTTGTATATTTATTCTCTGAATGTATGTGTATGTGGATTTCATTGGTGACTAAAATGTATCCTGCCATGGGTTCTTCAGTTGTTGAGAGATTGACCCCGCAATCCATACTCAAAGTAATTTTGGCAGAATTCTTTTAAGATTCCAACTCTTCTCTCTCATTGCCTTTAAAGTGATAATAGCCCCTTATCCTAAAATGCTGGGCTTTCCAGAGGTATTCCAGCCTTAGTATTTACAACTAAATAAAATATGTTTTAAAAGGCTCTAAATACTGTAGAAACCAGAGGTAGGTAACATAAGAAGACTATATTTGAAACATACAAATTAGTGGATTTAATCTCCTGGGTACTATTATACAAGCCCGTTGAAAAGCATACATGTTCAGGAGGAAAGTAGCAGAAAGATTCCCAGTAGGCCACATCTTCTGATTCCTGATCTTAATCCATTTTCTCTTTTGTTAAATCTCAGTTAAAACTGTCTTAGAGAGTGAGGTAGTAAGTTTTTACTCTAGTCATAAAATTCAAAAAGCCTACTTTTATATAATAATATTAAAAACTAGAGGAGGAAATTGGAAACAGAACTAAAGAGACTCTAGGTCATTTGAATCTGGAGACAAATGACCAAATGCAGCTTCTGAAATATTGTGCTTTGTCATTATACACTCAGACACACATATATTTCCATCTCAAGGCTGTATTTATTTATGTTACATTTATACTCTACCTCAATCCCACAGAATTCTTGACAGCTTTGCAGAATGCAAAAATCATTAAAACATTTGTGGTCCAATTAATGTTATATAAGGCCTGAAACCTAACAACCAGAAAACCCCCAAAACAGTCCCAAATGTCCTCTGGAGGAACTCCATCTAGGTTCCAATGGGAGGTGACTCCAGAGGCTGTGATTGATACAGAAATGCAGTATTCCTGCACTTCATCTGCCCTCTACTCCCTGGTGTAGGGAATCACCTGGTGCTTTCCCCAGAAAGATTGAATAGGACAAGCTGATTCTAATAGAACGTATGAATCAGGCATGTCCAAAGTCCAGCCCAGGAGCCAAATCTAGCTGTCCTTGCAAAAAATTTGGACACCACTGAGTTAAGTTATTTGTTTAGTCTTTTATAGTTCATTTGCATTTAATGTTAATGATTTAAAGAATGTCAGGCTGAATGGTCAACCCCCACATATTTTCATCTCACCAAATCTGGCCCTCCTTGCAAAAAGTTTGGACACCCCAAGTCCGGCCTTGGGGCCAAATCTGGCCCTCCTTGCAAAACGTTTAGACATCCCTGTAATAGATGAACATGGTCCTGAGGGTAGGTTGGTGCCACACCATAAAAGGCTTTTATAGACCTTGCTCACGTGGCATCAAGATTCAAGAGAATCTAAATAACTTTACTGGCCATATGTGGTGTTAACTTAACATAGTGGCTGGGGTGAGAAATTCCATTTAAGTAGAAATTAAGCTACTTTTCCTCCAACCGCTTACCCATATGTCTGCAGTTCTCAGAATTTCCAATCAGGGTGGAAGGGACAAGTCTTTCCAACACATTTGAGGGTCACAAAGTTGGGAAAGGAGATGGAAAAAATTTGTGAAATATTACTGGCTGTATACAATGTTGTCATAGAAGTTGACAATTATTACAATAGTTCATTAGTTGACAATGTATTATAATAGCTTATTCACTATAAATTCACTCAATATTGTACTGAGCTATTACCCACTGAAGCCACTAAATAGTGCTTATGCTTTGAAGGAGGAATTAGGTCGTTTTGTACACAGACAGGAGTCAGGGTGGCTCAAACAGCCTGATCTTTATGAAACTTCTGGTGGGCTCACCAGAAACTTCTCTAGGGCTCACATTACTTTGAGGAATAAACTGTAATTGCTGCTTGACCTTTGTGGTTTTTTCAGCTCCTCTCTCAGTTTGACTATTTTATTTGTCCTCTCCTAGGTGGCCTGATGGGTGGGGACCTCACAACCGGTGCAGGCACCAGTGCAGGTAAACAGAAGGATGTTTTATGTACCTTATTAAAATGGTTACAGACCCCACAACAGAGAGTTAGCATGAGGCCAGTCCTAAAATAACTGTATATAATGTTATTAAGACCAGAATTAGGTTATTCCTTGAAAATCCTATCCACAAGTACCTTCTCAATGTTGAGATTTCCCAATTTCCTTATATTTAGGCAGTCTTTTTTAAAAGGAAATCTTTTTATGTGTAGTTATGCAGATTCTTATAAGGAAGTACAACAGATAAATAAAAGAGCTGATTCAAAACTTTTCTTGGAAATTGTCACATGCAAGTATTTATGTCAACGTGTAGAATTTTCTGGTGTTATTCCAGAAAATGCTTCAGAAATTTTTAATAAGTGGATCATTTTCTTTCCACTTTATACAAGAGCAAAATGGTTTTACTTTATACTTTTATTCTATCTTGGCTTTCTGGTGACCTAAATCAAGTGTAGAAAACCAGTATTTAATGTACATAAATGATTATTCAGGGAAATATAACCTTAGAGAACAAAGCGTGCACACCTAACCAAAAGGTGTTACCTTGTGTTACCTAAGTAATCTGCCTAAATAAAAAAGGTAAATCTAAACTACATACTACTGCCAATTTTTGTTTTAGTGCCATTTTTCATATTATACAAACGGTCCCAAATGTTTCTCATCTTCCCTTCCTACCAAGGAAAAGGATTTTAGCTTAGCAGTAATTTGCCACAATATCACTGACTAAAATATGTTTTTAAAAATGTTTTAGTTTATTACCAAGATTCACACTCTCATTCAAGTGAAAGAAAATCTTCTCTGTCTACTGATATAATTGCTCCCATATTTGACTTTTTTAAAAGGAAAATCTTAAGTACTGTGACTGTTGTTTTGGGCTTGACGATGTAAAATATTTTATAGACTTTAGCATGCTGCTTTAAAATAGGTTTATTTCTGTGGCCAAAACATGTAGATTACAGCAATTTACCATTTTCCTTATTAGTGCCTCCCACTGTTATAAAACTTGAACAATGTTACTTATCTTGATTCTGGAATTCGAGTTACTCCAATCCTGTTTCATTTGGGGAATATCTATTCAAGATTCTTGACTTTTTTTCCATTACAAGATTTTGAATGGAAATTGATTGACTACTAATGAGTGCCCTCTTCTGGCTACTTAAAGCAAAGCTATTTCCATTCCCCCACCCACGCATAGTTTTAGAACAATGTAAATTTCAATGTCTGTGAAATGAGTGCTTCTTAAATGCAGAGCTCCCACAAATATCACTCATTTTGCCAGAAAGAAATTTGGTGACTTGATAAGATTAAATGGTTAGAAAATTTGGCTGCTTTCTTTTTCAAAATATATATTGTAATATATTGTTTGGAAGTATAATAAACGTTTTTTAAAAAACTGCTGTAGATGAGTATTGATAAATAAAAATATAATTGTGTATAGAACTCTGGTTCCTTTGGTGACAAATTTGAGTTTAGACCTCACTGCAGATGTGCATTCCTTCTGTCTTAAATTTGGAGTAATAAGAGTTTTGCTGTAGGGCAGAACAAGATGAGAGGTCATTATAAGGTTGAGATGTCTGCCACAGTGCCATAATTTAACAGTGCTTCTATTTTGGAGAATCGTCTTTCTCTCTTAAATATCAAAAGTTCTTTGTTTACCACTTTTTCATGAGGAACAGAGGCCCATGTGTCTTTTCCTGTTGCCATGTTCGAGACTAATATGATGATCCTGCTGTTGAAGTTGCGAGGGTACACATTCTTTGTCAAATTAGAATTTTAATGCACTTGCATTTTCCTGTTGCATCTAAAAATAGTCTGCTTGCAACAAAGGACCAGAAATTGGAGATTTTGGAGATTTGCTGTAGTAATTATAAAATGAACATACTTTTAATTGCTAATTGTGAAGCTATCAATTTCTTCATTACTTTAACAGATTACAGTATAGCAGGAGGGTGGAAATAAGAGGAAGAAAATCTTCTTAGGTCACATACATACATGTCTTATTGGCCAGTTTGAATCATTTTGAATAATAATTCTAAAACCATCCCTCTTTGAGTGGCTACCCAAGGCATAAATAGAACTTGGGAATACTGACTACTTTTTATTATCCCACACAATTAAATACCAGAAGAGGTATTTTTAACTAAAACCAAGGCTATCTTGGGTTTGCTAGACTAAATTTGTTCAAAGGTGCTCTCCAATTGGGTTGCTTATGCCATGTGACAGTCAGAGTTGCCAGCAGAATGAAAGAGAACTTCCTATTTAGTGTGGAGTTGCTAAGTTATAAATATAGCCATGGGTTTGGCAACTTTCTTTTAAACCAAAAGCTTGTGTGAAGGGAAAGAATAAGATACTCTTGACCTTAAGCCAATATGCCCTTGAGCCAAACAGTCTTACAGTTACATCCTTCATCCTTGCACGCAGAAAAATATATTAGGCATCTAACCTGTAGAAGATGCAGGCCTGTTTTTTTTTAAAGGCTGAAACATTGAAATTAAATATATTTTTAAATATGGCAATAAAGTAAGAAGCAAATAAGTTTGCAGTATGTTTTGAATTCAGATTGTAATCATGATCATAGCAAACATTAGTATTGGAAGTCAGAGAAAATATTAAAATACCATATGAATATTTTCAGAATGCTGAATATTATTTATCTTTACATTTCATTCATTTTTCTTCTTATGGCCTGTTTAAATAAATGCAGTGAATTTACTTATTGTAAGTTTCCAAATATCTATCTTATACCTGCTTGTAGACTTGATCTGTTGTATTTTCTCTGTCTGAGAATTGTAAAGCATTTGGGGGGGGGGGGATGATATTGGAAAAGATGTTGATAACAGTCATAACAGCCAACTGATAATAAATAGGACTGCAGTTTCCTATTCAATAGGATTGCAATTTCCAGTTTGGTTGTACGTATACGTGTCATCACCTGTATCAACAAATAGCATAAACATTGATCCCCTACAATTTGTCTACCTATACCAGCCATGTTTTACTATATTTTATTCAGGCATTCTATATCTATTTTTTTATTGTTGTTTCTTGGACAAGAAAAAAATTTTTTGGCTATCAGAGGTTTAGTATAATGTTTAACTGCAAGACTGTGTCCCTTACAGCTGGAATAATCCACCTTTTCCCAATTATGTTTGTGTGTTTGCCTTCAAGTTAGTCTTGACTCCTGGACAAGTCCCTTCAATTTTCTTGTCAAGATTTCAGAAGTGGCTTGCCATTGCCTTCTTCCTAGGGCTGAGAGGGAGAGAGAGAGACTGGCCAAGATTCCCCAGCAGGCTTTGTGGGATTAGAAGTCCCAGTCTCCCAGTTTCTAGCTAATGCCTTAACCACTACACCAAATTATTTATTTATTTATAAAATGTATAGGCCACCCACCTTACCTCAAGGTAACTACAGGGAATGAGATTAAATTACAGGGAATGAAATTAAATGGAAGCTGAACACATTGATTTTTATTTTTTATGTACTCTTCAAATCATCCTTTTAAAATTCTTTCACCACACATCTCAAAATTAAAGCTACCAAGTAACATGCAAACTGCATGAAATGGAGAGCCTAACTACAGCTGTCATGGTTTGGGTTTGGGTTTTCCTAGAAGCAAAAAAAGCAACAACCCCGCAGTAATCCTATCCCATGCCACTGGTACACTACTCTGTTTCTAGGGTATTATGAAAACTATGTTCAATGGCAGAACTAAATACTTTATATGCAGAGAATCCTAGGTTCAGTTTCCTGGAAACTTCAAGTAGCATTCACAATGTCACTTGTCTTTATTCTTGGAAAGCTCCTGCCAATCAACATTAAGGCATCATTGGATAAAGTCATGATTTGGCTAATGAAAAGGCATGTTGCTGTGCTTAAAAGCAGGATTTAAAATATGTTACTGTAAAAAAGATACATGTTTTCCGGTTTTGCAGAAGTGGAGACTACAGAGTTTAGAGCTCAAATTTAAAAGAGGGAAGGATAAAAGCTGCTGATGAAAGCAAGCATTGCTACATGAAATATGTTTGTCTTATATAAGCACTGCCACCAGGTAAAGAAATGTCCTTCCATTGCAATATCATCTGAAATGTGTCAATGGACAGAAAGACCTGAAGTCTTTTGGAATGTAAAGTTCATTGTGACAATAATTGTCAAATTTGGCCAACTTGAACTTTGAGTCTTTCTGCAAGATTATATCATGCTTATATTACACTATTCGTTCTGCTGCTTTTGGTCACACGTGGGCTGCATGTTAATTTATTATACATATTCTTCTAGCCTTTTAAACTAAATAGAAATGTAGGTAATAGCTATTTATAATTTATGGGTCTCTTGGTCAAAGGAATTCTGGGCATGCTTTCAAAATAATACAGCCAAAGGAAAAATTTGCAAAGAAAAAGGAAGGCAACATGCCCAAATAAGCCTATCCCAAACAAGCAGAGTATGAAGCAATCAGTAGTAAGTCTTTGAACAAATCCTAAAATAATACAGGCAGCCCAAACTCATAAATATCAATGGAATGTACATCTCTTTACATTGGCAATGGCCAATCAAAACAAACTTCCACTTAAAAAAAACACCATAGGTGACTTAACATCTTTTTGCTGCCAATTAATACTTCTTTAGCTCCAGTCACATATAACGCACAATACAAAATAAGTTCTTATGTATTCATAAAGTTACAGATACACTAGAAGCAACTGACACAGATATGTTGTTGCAAATAGTGAAGCAATCCATTCAATAACAGAAGCATAGTACAAAGTCTGGACACATTACTTTTTATTATGGAGGATCATATAAACATATTTTCTTATTAAGGAGAAGCAACACCCACTCAGCCTCATGCTTAGAAGAAATCTGCTATGATTGGATGGTGCCAAAGCAAACACATTATACAAAGCAATGGTGTTGCCTAGCCAACTACTTCTATAGATCTAATCAAATTCCCCCCATGTTACATACTGTATATTCGCATGTTTATTGAATTGATATGTGAAAGTAATACACCTAGATAAATAAAACCATATTGAAACGTATATATATATATATATATATATATATATATATATATATATATATTTATATATATAGTTATATATATGTCTTTGTTCAGCTGTCTGTTGATATTTTTAGTATAAATTACATTTTCTTTAAATGGATTATTTAATTTGAGCTCTCATGTAAACATGATAAACAACAGAATAACTTTTTATTGCCTGCAAATGCAAGGATTTATAAAACCTTTAGGGAAGATTAACTCCTGCTTTGGGAAAATGTGCCTCTTTCCATGGTTCCTACTTTGTTTGCCATTCTTTTTTTTTTTTTAAATGTTCCCAGTCTTATCCTCTCTAATTTACAATGTCTCAATATTTATCTTTATACAATGATGGATTGAAAGACTAAATCACAGAGCCAGTAATGAGAATCTGTTCTTTTAAATGAGTCATAGTCTTTCCAAGGTGATTTTTGGGGGAAGATGAAAAAAAGAATGATTGACTTTTCTCTTCTTAAATAACAAGCAATTAAGTACATTTTTATAGGAAACCCACACTCTTCAGTTTCTGCAATGAGTTCTTTCCCCCATGCTATTGTTTAGGTGACTGTGATATGTGTTCATTTTGCATGTGACAATTTGTCCTTTTATTCTGAGAAAAAGTATTAGGAAGTATTACAAATCAGCAAACATCTGGATTTCAACATACCCTCGAGTATTGAAAGAAATAGTTGAAACTTCTGGATTTGGAATAGAACAAAGTATAAAATTTAAAACAAGCCATGAGTTTTAACTCTTTGGAGTGAGGAGTCCAGCTTTTATTCTAAAATCTCCAAACAGTATTCAATTCAATCAATTTAAAAATAAGTTAAAAGTTAAAACTTGTGCTACCTTAAAAATAACTAGCTGGCTTTTGAGTGTCATATGTCTTGTAAGCAGCCCTTCTTTTGGTGCTTGTTAAAACTTACAGATTAAAATAGAAAGAAATTCGGCAGTTTTATGACCACGTCTGATCAGGGTTTATTTAGATGATTAACTTTTTCCTGGCTTTCTGTTTTAAAAGGGAAAAAAACCCAAGACTTGATATAAAGCCACCACTAAAAATAAATGAATAGTTTACAAATTTCTATAAAATTACTATCTGGATCTTTTATCCAGTGTGGAATATCAGTATATCTTAATGTTATGCTTCATAATGCAACAACATAAGGGGAACTTTACACCTAGTCCAATGATGATGCTACCATGACCAGATAGATGCCAGTGGAAGTTCATAGTAAATCATGAGCACATTATGAGCCTGATATATAAATGGGGTATAAATGGAATTAAAAAAAAATAAAAAAATATTCATGTTCCTTGGGGTACTCTCTACCTCTCTGTCTCTCTCTGCATCCATGCTTGCTTTATCTTTTATGAAGTGATCTCCTTTGAAGCCACCTCAGTTGTGGTCATCTCTGTGGTATGGCTGCTATGAAGATTACTTTATCTGTCAATAGTATCTCATCATCCAGCTTATTCTGATGTTGCCTGTATATCCTATTAACCTCAAAACATTGAAAACATTTAAGAAATACTATTAGGCAATCAGTGTTCCCTCTAGCTGACCAGCAGAAAATTGCAAATAACACTCCTTCAATGCCTCATTCCCTAACATAAGGCAAAAAAATTAAACAGCTAAAATCTCTCCCCATGTTTTCTGTATAATGTTATGAGTGCGCTTTTATTTTATCATTTTACAAAATGTTGACCGGGCAGCTTTCCTTTTTTAACATTATTTTTTTTTAAAATCCCATTGAGTTCTGTGATAGTAGCATGATTTTCTTAGCAGCTGCAACTGGTTATAAATTGCAGTATGAAGTTTCTGTGTGGGAGGAGGTTAAAATAATGGCTCTGTTGGTCCCAGAGGCTGCAAAACAAGGTGAGGGAAGAGATGAGTCTTCACACTGCTTAAATAAGCAGAGAAATCAAGCTGGGCTGCTTTTTACAGAGATAGTGAAACTGACTAGGAGAATTAAATAGGTTTCTCTTAAGTGGCCCACAAAATCTACCACAACTGAAAGTGGGTGAAGCTAGAATTTCTGCAAAGTTCCAACATTATCAGTTGCAAAACAGAAGTTTTACTATTTGAACTGTATCACAACCACTTTGGAAATAAGTTGTTGAAAAAGGCAGTGTGAAAACTCAATTCTATAATGGAAGGGCCCATGTAGAGGGTCCCAGTGGAAAAAAAGTAAGTTTAACTTCACACAATTCATAATTTTATACCGCTTATTTCCCTCCTTTGCCAAACTAAATGTCCACCCAATATCGTTATGTCTCTTTATTCCAGTCAGCTTTTTTTTCCTTTTTTCACATTTCACTAACACTAATCTTATTCATTGGCACAGAAGTTATAGGGATGCTGCAGTAGTCATAAGTGTGAAAAATGTTCATGTCACTTTTTTCAGTTGTAACTTTGAACAGTCGCTACATGAACTATTGTAAGTTGAGAATTACCTGCACTATGTTTTGATTGGCTTACACTTAACAGAAAAGCTTAACCAAGCAATAAAGCTACATTCCTCACACTACAGAATACCAGCATTTAATTTCTTGACCTTGATACTCAAGATATTTAAAACTATTAAACAAAAGCCATTAAACAAAAATCAAAACTGGATATCAGAATCTAATACTTCTAAGTACTTTGTTTAATTAATTAAATGTCATTAGTGAGTTGACTGGTTAAGAGGAAATGAGGAGCCAAGGATAAGCAAGATAATATAATAGATATGGTAAAAAAAAAATTTTTGCTGAGTGGAACAAATAAATTAATACAATTTGTGCTCAAGATATAGGAAATAACAGGTTTTCTTGCACCACAGCAATACATTTCTCCAATTCAGAAACATTAAAAAAACTATCAAATATAAAATTCATAATCTATGTGAAGGGATTACAGAGCTGATATTGACTGCATGCAACATCCATTCTAGGAATAAAAAACCTAAAAATGACAGAATCCTGATTGTGCAATTAAGGTATGAATATATTTGCTTTTGAATGCTTCTAATATTAGCAATCTCTACAAAGTCCAGTTCTGTGCTGTTACCAAATAAGCTGATGTTTTCACACCAGCATTTTCCTGTCCATTGTACAGATAGGTTAATGACATGGATAAATAAAAAGTAGGTCCAGTATAATTCACATAGCCTAGATACACTGAATGGTTATATCTAATACTTAAAAGTAATATCACATATGCTCCTTGTTCCTTCATACGTATTTGGAAATCAGATATACGGCTGTGGTGGTACAGTGGTTAGAATGCAGTATTGTAGGCTTAGTCTGTTGACTGCCAACTACCAGCAGCTCAGCAGTTCTATGCTCACCAGCTCGAAGTTAACTCAGCCTTCCATCTTTCCGAGGTCAGTAAAATGAGGACTCAGATTGTTGGGGACAGTATGCTGACTTTGTAAACTGCTTACAGGGGCTGTAAAGTATAAACGTCCAAGTGCTATTGCTATTTGGGCAATGTTCCTGTATATTTAAATGATCCTACACACAAGGATTGGCAGTCAGAAAATGACTAACATTTTCATTTACTGAATGCTAATCCTTATAAAACCAGAACAGTGTCACTCATTTCATTAGGAAAGAAAACCACCAAAATGAATTGAATATACAATGCCACATCAAAGTAGGGGCAGATCGGCAGAGGTGGGTGGACTCAACCCAGGTCAGCTGACTGATTACATGCCTGCCCAGCATTTGTTACAAGCCAAACTATTTCAATAAACGTTTTAGTAAATCTTCAGCCACATTTTTTTACAATGTTCTGTTCATCATTTCCACAAGCCAGAAAAGTAACATCAGAGAGCCATTGCTTGCATTTCTAAAACCATGACAAATTCATGGTGCCCAATCTCAGCTAGCATCTGTTTCCAAGAGCAAATTTACCATATCTATTCTTCAAATGTTATAGATGAGGTTAATTGAGGATGATTATGCTTTAGCTATGCAGTTTAAATGCCTTCATGTGATGTAGTGAGACTCCTACTTATAGCTGATAAATTGCCCAATCATCTCTATAATTTTTTTTCCCAAAGTTCTGTTTAGCTGTTGTTCCATGACTGAAGATGTCCCAACATCAAAGCTCATGGAAGACTATAGCAGGACAGTAACAGCCACGTTGAATAAAAAATACCAAAAATCTGTGTAAATAGAAGACAGAGATCTGAGGTAATTTTTCCCAAGCAAAATGGATCTAACCCATTCCTGATCCTCTTCTCATAAAGGACTGTAGAAAACTTAGCCTACAAATACATCCTTTAGAATTGCTCAATAATGCAAAGGTTGTGATTGAATGCAAGTCCCACAAAATTATTTTTACTCCATCAATATATCTTTTATGCCATACCTGACTTAGTCTGCTCCCAGAAGGCCATTAGTGCAATAATGTGGGGATCAGAAATGACTTTTTAAAGATTTGTTCTTTTTCTGGAAGAGTATGCTTCTACTTGGGCCTTCCTCTGCAATTTCCACTCAGCCAAGTTAATGTACTTCAATAGACTTAAAGATGTAATACATAGTAGAAACCTTTAGTTTTAATATAAAAGAACATTGTGGCAAAAACAATAAGCATCTAACATTTGATATTGGTTGTTCTCCAAGGAATTCACAATGATATGCATGCAGTTGCCTTTTATGCTTCTGGTTGATTTGATACGGTGGCTCACTCTTTATGTTAAACCTAGAAGTGTCATAGGTTAAATTAAAATACAAAACAAAACAGCATTATCCAAACAGAAACGACAGTTCTCTAGAGCTTTGGGGAATCCTAAGATTTGCAAAGCAATCTTGAAGAAAAAGAAAATACCTAAAGGATTTTTTTAAACTGCAAATAACACATTGTTTTGGAATGATGACTTAATATGGATAGAGAGGGAGCTGGGATAAGGAAAAGGGACAAGTTAGATTTTCCAGAATCCTGAACATGGATGTACTACATGGCAACATTTTAAGGTGGACCACCCTTGTATGGCTGGTTGGAGGTCAACTAGTCCCTGCCAATGCGTGAATTCTCATAACATCCACAACAAATGGCTGTCCAATCATTTCTTGAAAACCTCCCATGATGGAGCACCTATGAAACATGTATAGACTGCTCCACTGCTAAATAGCTGTCACAATCAGGAAATTTGTCCGTATTTAAACTATGGATCTCTGGGTCAAGCTTCTATCCATTGGTTCTTCTCTTACCTTCAACTGCTGTAGAGAATAAATCCAGACCTTCTTTGGGTAACATCCATGCCTATGAGGAAGACTGCTATCATATCTCTCCATGGTTCTTTTTAAGGCTAAAATATACCGTGTACCTTGAATGATTTAACCTTAAGAACTCTCTTCCATAAAAATTGAGATCTTTTGCTGTGTGTGTGTATATGCATGTGTGCACACTCATGCATCTGTCTGTGTATTTTATATAAATGTAGCCCATACCTTCTCTTTTGTACATTATTACTTAGGCTTCCAACCTCAGAGCTTCATGTCTCTTGCTCAGGAAATAGGTCAGGTTGGGCTTTTCTGGAGGACTATGTATTGTTCTCTTACTTAGCAAAAACTCATTTTAAAACTCCTCATCTGTTCTCCAAATAAGATATACAGCAGCATTCATTGGTGGTGGGGCGGGGGAAGTGTTAGACTGCATTCCATTTCGTTTCTCCTTATCAGTGTTATTGGTTTCTACAAAGGACTCCTAGGACATTGGATGAAAAAGTGGCTACTTGCTCCAATACAACACTTAGCAAGAAATAAACTTGCTTCTTGTTTTTAAACATCATTTACTCAATAAAATCAATAAAACAAAAAGTAAGTTCTTGTAATGGTCTGGGAAAAGAAATTCCCAGTAATCGCTGGTGTTTTTAGAGCCTCTTGGCTGAGAAGTGCATGTCCCTCTCAAACTTTTACTTCTCCATTAGCAGCAGCATTGCTATTATGCACTGCAAGTTATATCTGTAACATTAAATGTATTCCATTTCAACAAATACATGGCTTTTAATCAAATAAAATATAAAGCAAACTAGTTCTCCACTTCATCTGGTCTTTATTTTCTCCTAATTTATAATCAGGAAATCTATCTGTACATGGCATATAATTTTCCCTCTTTCTAGTGGCTTGTGGGACATAGCATTGTGCACACAGTTGCATTTAAATTGATAACCGTCCAGGCAAAGTGTAATTTTAAAGGACAGGCTAAAGAAAGGTTTAATCTCTATATTAGAAGGGCTGAGTCGATTTTGTTGCTGCTGGGTTTTTCCTTTGCCTCTGAACTTAACAGAGACTTTCAGGGCATTTAACTTTTAAGGTGCCTCAGTTGAGGCCAGAGCTTTTAACAGAGGATGCGGTTTAAGCATCCAGATTAAATGCAGACTCCCCTCTGCTACAGGCCACATGCATGTATTCATCATGGATTTTCAAATGATGGGTTTATATATCATTGGTTTTGAGTCTACAGTCTTACATTCCAGGATCCATCTTCTGCCAAAAGTGTAACGATTTGGTGGCTGGAAGGAGAAACAGTCATTATATGGCTCCAAATTGCCAGCTGGCATAATGTGCCAAGAACAGCAGAAATCCACTGGTAAAGAGAAGATTGCAATCGCTCTTTAAAATAATTTGATGCTCTAAAAATATAAATGCAGGAAATGTCATCACGTTTCAAAATATTTTACGATCATAGATAAATACATAAAGAATTACATGACTGGTATCTGTAAGTGGCACAGTCTAAAAATGATGGGAAGACATTACCAGTATTTAGCTGTATTATATGAACTGCTTTAATTTAATATATTGGTGGGTTTTAAGGGAAAAAAAGGATCTCCCCATCATATCCTTTATTTCCTTTTCTTAAAAAGAAACACATAGAAGTGAGACTGATTATACAGAAGTTAGATTATACAGACAAGCATTTTTAATACATGATAAATTGTATATTTGCAGGCATATTTATATGCATAGAAGGGACGTGGTGGCTCAGTGGCTAAGATGCTGAGCTTGTCGATCAAAAGGTCAGCAGTTCAGCAGTTCGAATCCCTAATGCCACGTAATGGGGTGAGCTCCCGTTACTTGTCCCAGCTTCTACCAACCTAGCAGTTCGAAAGCATGTAAAAAATGCAAGTAGAAAAATAGGGACCACCTTTGGTGGGAAGGTAACAG
>JANHFM010008821.1:11250-22186 GCA_032468115.1 Grayia smithii
ACTTACGTTTCTCTGCTCTGTGCATGCGCAGAGTGCTTGTTTCGAGTTTTTTTCCAAGGAGAGTAGTTAGTGCGCATGTGTGGAGCGTGCGTTTGGCACAGATGCTCGCTTCGATCGCATACGTGCACCGATCACGCGCAAAGCGCGTGCATGAAGAGAACTGGTAGTAAAGGTAAGTAGAACCCACCCCTGGTTGCAACCATACAGAATGTACAACATTCAAGTGATCCAAGACTAAGCCATGAAGCATCCACCAAAAATCAAGATGAACTTTCAACTTCCTCATAATCAGTATGTTGATGAGAACATACAATATTGGAAAATCCTTAGATTAAAGGTCCTTGTCTTCAGGTTCTTGCCTTCCAAAGAAAGGCACAAAGAAAAAGACTTTGAGGTATGGAATGAGGGACAGGACTAGCTACTTGAATATGAGTTAGAGTGACAAAGGCAGCTGGTCTCTCCAATGCAATATCAAATGCCCTCCTTTCCTTTTCTTTCTGTTTTGTCAGATACTACTGACACAAGAATTACATCTTGATTGCTTAAGACTCACCAAGCTAATGCAACCCACCAAGATGTCTATAAATCTTCTGTCTTGATCAAGTTAATCAAATATTTGATGAACTGTATTACAGATCTGACTTGGAGGTCCACTGTATTTCTTGCTTCACCTAACAATGTGTGCTATTCAACACATCAGCAGTTTTACCCGTCAAAAACTCTACCAGAAGATGTTGAGGTTAGGAATTTTGAAAGAAAAATGAAAATATAATAATGAGAGACTATGAACATGATGGATTGATGTTCATGCACACTTAATGAACTTACTGGTATATTCTGAACATTATTTGTAGGAATAATTTATGACTATCAGGGATGGAGTCATAGTCAGCTGAATCTTTTGAACTGGGCTGGACTGGTTTCAGCTACTACTACACTCGTGTTGGAAGAATATGCCAAGGTGCTACTGGGTTGAAAGGATTAGCTGGCATCACCATTGCCAAGAGGTATATGTCCCAGTTATTTTCCCACCAAAGTGCTACCTATCTATCTACTTACATTTGCATGTTTTCAAACTGCTAGGTTGGTAGGAGCCGGAATGGAAGAACTGGCCACAGCCAACTCATCATGGCCAACTTGCTGCAGGACAACTCACCACAGCCAACTTGCCATGGTACAATTTAATAATTCTATTTATTTGAAATAAATAAAAACATATTTTAATTTTTGCCACTCACATTTCATTCTGTCCCTCCTTTTGCATCCTTTTTTTAATGATCCTTTTCCACTATTTCTTTGATATTAGTGTAACTCTTGTCCTGCGGTGAGTTGTCCCGTGGCAAGTAAACTGTGGCAAGTTGTCCCGCAGTGAGTTGGCCATGGAAGTTGGCTGTGACAAGTTGGATGTGATGAGTTCACCATAGAGAATTGTCATAGATCCAGCAGGAGCTGGGACAAATTGATGAGAGCTCATTCTGTCACTGGGCTCATACTCTCAGGTTTTGAACTGTTGAGCTTTTGACCTCTCAATGATCTTCTGACCCAGTGTCTTAACTACATGAGCCACCAGCCACTGGTTTTAGCTGCAATCAATATAGGGAGATGTGAGTATAACAACAGGTTGGAGGGAAACTCTAAGTCTCAGTTTAGATTAACTCCATCTGTCAGAGAGACAGGGTTATGAATAAAGGTAAAGGTAAAGATTCTACTTGCATGGATGTGCTAGTCATTCCCAACTCTAGGAGGCAGTGCTCATCTCTGTTTCAAAATCGAAGACCCAGCGCTGTCCAAAGATGTCTCTGTGGTCATGTGGCTGGCATAACTAAATGCCAAAGGTGCATGGAATGCTGTTACCTTCCCACCAAAGGTAGTCCCTATTTTCCTACTTGCATTTTTTATGTGCTTTTGAACTGCTAGGTTGGCAGAAGCTGGGACAAGTAACGGGAGCTCACCCTGTTACGCGGCACTAGGGATTTGAACCGTTGAACTGCTGACCTTTCGATCCACAAGCTCAGCGTCTTAGCCACTGAGCCACCCTTTTAACCATACAAAATGGTAAGAACGATAAAATGGAAACACTACATTGGGTTCCTTGAAAAGAAAACATATATTACATAGTATAATTTTTAAATGTTCCTTCTCCCTTTGAATGTAAAGAGCTAAATAATTCATTTTCCATTAAGTATAATGGCCAAATTGTCATTCTAGGATTTCATAAGATCCAAGCCCACTTTTTTCATATCTTTCTTGAAGTCCAAAGGACAAATTTATTTATTTACACCCACACACTTTGCTAGGATTGTCTACATACACACACTTTGCTAGGCATTTGTATGGGAGTTGGAGAGATTCAGCTAAACAAATATTCAATTAAACATTCTTTGACTCAAGAAAATCAGAGAACTGACAATATCATTTATTTTCATGTTAAAATTCTCATTTGTTTATTCTATTAATATAGTTCTTTTATAGTTCTTATAGCTGAACATAGTTTCAAATTGTGTCCTAAACAGCACTGAGGGGAAAAATAGAATTCCTTCCACACCATCTCTATTTTTTTTCCAGACAGGTTTTCAAGACAGGCATGTGTCTGCACATAAATGCATAGACATGCAATGGCATTTGAACACTTTTGAGACACCCAGAAAGAAACTTCATGTATAATTCAGCATTCTGATTTTTGTATATATTATTTAGCAATTCCAAGTTAAGGGAATAGGGGAGAAATCCAATTATGATACTGTAGGGCTTGAATACATCTTGGTATCTTGATATCCTAGAGTCTCTCATTTTCTGCAGCAAATCAACAATTCCTAGTTTCACATACTATTTCTTAGTTTCACACACTATTTAGCACAGAGCTGTTCTTCTGTTACCATGATATTAGATTGCAGCTATCATCCCAAAGCAACTTATTCAATCACTTTGGTAGTGATCAGAATTTTTGTCCATGATATCTGTAAGGCAACAGATTGAACAAGGTTGCCATACGTAACATTTGATGCTGGGGTGCAGTTAATTTTCCTTGGCAACATATGCATAGTGGTGCCATATGTCCACTAAGTCAATCCAGCACAATTTCCCAACCAGGTGAGACTTAAACTTACTGAAGTATAACTACAACCATACATATATTTCTATACCAACAATTCTTGAATATGGTTTCCTAACAAGAAAATAAACATATTCTTTATGGTATTACACTCTTCAATCAGTGGTACAATTTAAGTGTTAAAAGAGCAAGGATTATGGAATTTGGCAAAGTTTTTTTTTAAAAAATGATTCAGTGGCATTGAAAACAAAGTCTAAGGGGCTGCCTCGCCTACCAAGACATTTCCATATGTCTTAAGCCCCACCTCTGTTACTGCCATATGGCCACCAACATAAGTTGATCAAAGAGTATGAAAGAAACACTTTTCTAAGACCCCAAGAAGACAGGATGTTGTCCGTGAGACTTATGCTGCCTAAGAAGCTTCTACTGTAATTTTTCCTGAATACTTTTTCATAAGTAAGGAAAGTTGCCTAACTGGATGTGATTACTATGTATTTGAATTTTCCATCATGGTTCATGAAAACCTTTACAACTTAGGTTGCAATATAAATAAGATATGTATAAAAGTCTATGTGTAACTCAAAAGAGGATACGGCCATCTATATTTGAATTCACACCCAACACAACTGATGGCAATGATAAAGAGAAAGTAAATTTATCAGTCTGAAAGCCTTTTGACTATATTTGTTCTCAATGTTCCTTAACAGAAACAGAAACAAACTTTACTTCTACTTGCTTTTTTTGTCCTAAACCATTGGTCAAGTGAATTCATTAAAAGCCACTGTTTTTATTAGGCAAGAAAACAATCCTGTAGGATTTTATTTTCTTGCTCTTTGAATCAATAGAGCTTGTTTTATTAAGAGACTATTAAAGATAAACTTTGTAAATTAGTCCCTATCCATGACATGAAGAATACATTTGTACTCCTTATCTTCTACATTAAAATGATTTATGGTTTACTATAAAATAAAATTCTATTGCATACAGGATTCTCTAATTTACTTTAATTTAATCCACTGGTTGCGCATATCCTTATTGTTAAAGCAAATATAAATCTATCAAAGTGGATTTTTTTTCCTTTTTGATTTCCATTTTAAAAATGTCAAGTGGACTTCTTGTCCACTTGAATTTGAACCATTGTTCCCAATTTGAAAATAATATGAATCACAATTAACATAATAGAAATGATTCTTTGCAAAATACATACTAGTATGATTTCAGATTGGTGACAAAATTGCTAATACTATTTACAAGTAGATGTCTTCTGAAAGTAACCAGATCTTGTATTTATCTTATCTTTCTGCTCTACAGAATGTTACTATTACTTACAGAATAAATTTTTAAGTAGGAGATTATAACTCAGTTTGAAAACTGGTTTGGTGTAGTGGTTAAGACACCTGGATAGAAACTGGGTTGTAGTCTTGCCTTTAGCCTGAAGTCAGCTGGATGACTTTGGGCCTGTCACTTTTTCTCTCAGCCCTATGGAAAATCACTTTTGGAAAGCCACTTCTAAAATCTTTCCTGGAAAACTGCAGAGACTTCTTCAGGTATTTGCCAGAAGTTAACACTGACTCAAGAAATTGTCATAGATCCACAAAAGGCAGTTAATGAACCAAGTCTATAAATATGATGAGTATTCTGGATATAAAATCAATATTCAGAAAACAAATATAATTACAAGATTTTTAACACAAGAAAAAACCGTTTGTCAGGCCTCTCAGGAAAATACCTTGATTTGTACCCAATTAGGAAATAATCAAGAAATACAGCATATCAAAATAACTGTGTCAAATAATGGTAAGAGACCTTAAAAGGTGGAAGAACTTCAAGTTATCTTGGTTTGGATCAATTGCATTTATTAAAACAAATGTATTATCCAAGATAAATTATTTATTTCAAATTATTTATTTCAAAGCACTAATCAGAATTTCAAAGAGAGCCTTACAAAAATGGGAAAAATCTGTCAGTAAAATGGGGATAGACTCAGACTTAAACAAAAAATTCTACAAGGTTCCAAAGATAGAAATGACCTCACTCTTCCAAATTGTAAACTATTTTATAAAGCAAGCCGCCTGTCATGGATAACATAGTAGATCAAATCACTGAGCAGAAAACTGGCAGTTCTGGAGGGGGTGGCAATAGACTTCAAATATTTTTATAATGCAGAGATACAAAGGAGGATAAAAACTTAAAAGGACCTATTATCAAAGTTTGATAAAAGTATAGAATACTACAAAGGGAATAATAAGTCCCACAATTTCATTTCTAGCTTCTCTCTCAATTGCTTTATATGTTGGAGATAATTACAGCAAGAAAAATGTAGTAACATATAAGCAGATATGGTTTACTCAGATTCTATAAATGCACCAAAATAGAGCTCAGCGGTGGAGGCTGAAATATACAATGGTTACTATGTTTACAAATACCCTGAAGACTCTCAAGAAAGAAGGAGGGTTCTTAAGAAGAAGAGCTAAAGCGAAGAGCTAGCCTGGAGTTAGGGCAGACTCCCATCCCCAATTTCATCCCTAGCTTATCTAATTGTTAGCTGATTGGAAACTCTAATTGTTCCCAGGAGTGGCTGCCAGACTGGAGAAATTCTTGTATTATAGGCAGAACATAATAAACTAGTAAGCTTGAATTCTGCACATGTGAATCTTGCTGTTCGCACCTAACAAATGCATTGCATACCCTGGTAGACACAATCACATACTAGTTGATTTTAAGGGGTTCTGTATGTCCATAAACATAGCAAATAAGCAAATACATAAAAAGTGAGGAGTTAGAAAAAATAATTTTTCTAGTCATTATTTTCATCTTTCCTTTTTATTTTTTTTTAGATATTTTAACTTTTATCAAATTAGCTTCATTTATCTTTTTTTCTTTTATTAACACCTAAACATACAGTACAGTGGAAATTATTAAGTAATTAGCTTAATATCAAAACTATTATATAATCAATATTTTGATATGAATCACAGTTCTTTTTGAATGTTATATTTAATTTAGGATGAAAAAGCCAAATAAAATGCTTGAGGTGTTGACAATCTAATTTTCAATTAATATTGATTGATTTTTTCCCTTTCTGTATTGTCAATACTTTAAGCTATCTAAATAATAAAGTGTTAATAATATCTAATCATATCATATAAACATCACTGTATTGAAGCAGTAAAATCTTAATCAACCATGTCACGACTTAAAGACATGGTTGTTTTATCAAGCGGGCTATGACTGACTGTTTTTTATCCTTTTTATATTTGGCCTAATTTTATTGCTATACCCCTTTTTAATGTGTTAATGTTGTAGGTTTTGTTATGTCTTCTATGTTTTGTAGTTTTATTATTGGTTTTTATCATTGTTTATGATTGTAAGCCTCCCTGAGTCCCTTGGGAGAAGGGTGGCATAGAAATTCAATGATTGATAGATAAATAAATAAATAAATAAATGAGCTAAATTAATCTTATGCTTCCACAATGCAATTTCTTTCCTAATTTCTTCATTTAATGGATCCTTCTGTAGTTGAGCCTCTAATTTTTTCAGTTTTTCCAACATTGTCATTTGTAATTCCAATTTTCTCTTTATTTTTCCTTGCCATATAGGTGATAGTTATCCCCCTCATATAGGCTTTCCACTTTTATTATTGGATCTGCCTTTGTTTTCTCTCATAAATATTCACATTCTTAAATTGCCAAACCACATTTGAATAGGATACAATGGGGTACAAGAAGCAACACCTCGGTGGCGCACTTAGCTAGTGCACTGCTAAAGTGTTTCCACTTAGTTCCATCTGCCTGCAATTAGTGCTGATTCGAATCTCACCAGTCGAGCTTATTGTATTGTACTCAGCCTTCCATCCTTTCGAAGTAGGTAAACTGAGGACCCAGATTGTTGGGGGCAATAAGCTGACCTTGTAAAAAAAATGCCGCTGGGGGTGGGGGGAAGCCCTAATAAGCAGGCATATACAAGGAATGAAGGCTATGACTAAGCACATTGATTTGTGCTTAATAAATTGTAAGCCGTCCTGAGTCTCCGGAGAAGGACGGGATATAAATTTAAATTTTAAAAAAAATCTATTTTACAACCTATAACTACAGAAAATAACTGTCTTTCAAAGACTGAGTAGTTAAATCTGAGTATAATAATTTGCAATTACTATAGATTTAGATAATCAAAACACTATCAGATTCACCTGACTTTTAGCGAAGGAAGATTTCTAAATTCTAAGTGTATATTGTATGTCAGAACAAATAGTAGAAGTCACAAGAGTTCCTAAAAATAGTATATGTAGTTTAACTTTGATCCTTAACTTATTAAAAAAGGAATAATTTGAATGTTTATATTAAACATTATAGTTAAGTGACCCACTTAACTATAATTCTTTAAATTAGGTGTATCAGTGCTACTCTGCAGTTTTCCTCATCCCGCTTGTCTAAACAAATAAGAAATAAGAAATCAACCGGTTCAATGTTTTCCTCTCCTCCTGTTTATTTTTTAAGTCAGGCAGCTTTGAAATCCAATAAACAAACAAACAAACAAACAAACAAACAGGTGTGTATGAAAAGAGTCAAATTGACAGAGACTTCTGTAATCAAAGCCATGCCTAGTTTTGATTGCATGTTTACACCCGCTATCCTTGACACATCCTGAAATGTTCCTGTGCATGAAATTGTGTAACTTCTCTTGCAGAAACACTTGTAGGACATGTATACTAGCAAGTCAAATATTTCATTTGATATAGGTAACAAATAGCAAGGAGACATCTGAATTTAGTTTGTTCCTGTTTCTAAGCAATTTCAATCCATGTCTTTTTAAAAAAACTAAGCCCCTCTCTTTCCAGTGCAGCATATACAGCTTCATTTGCTTGCATTTGTTCTTTCCCTTGCTTTCTCAGTGATATGCATTTGTGTAAAATAAAATGTAGACTGAAATTATGAGGATCAGAGCTAGTATCTCTTCTGGTTTAGAATTATGTAGCACACGCATATATAGTTTCATCAGTTAAATTAAAATACAAATTCAGAATTATAATTCCTATTCTATTAACATTGTCCCATGATTCTACTCCTTCTGTTAACATATTCCCAGTCCTGGGATATTACAATCCACATCTGGAATACTGCAACCAATTTTGGTCACCATACTACAAAAAAGATGTTGAAACTTTGGAAAAAGTTCAGAGAAGAGCAACTAAGATGATCAAAGGCCTGGAGACCAAAATATATGAAGAATAGCTGCAGGATTTGGGTTTGGCTAGACTAAAGAAAAGAAGAGTTAGGGATGACTTGATAGCAGTATTCCAGTACTTGAGGGGCTGCCACAAAGAATAGGGGGTCAAATTATTCTCCAAAGCACTGGAGGGCAGGAGAAGAAACAATGATTGGAAATTAATAAAAAGAGGGAAGCATCCTGGAATTAAGGAGAAACTTCCTAACAGTGAGGACAATTAACCAGTGGAACAGCTTGCCTCCAGAAATCGTGGGTGTTTCATCACTGGAAGTTTTTAAGAAGAGTCTAGACAATCACTTATCTGAAAGGGTATAGGTGAGCAGTTAAATCCTCTGAAGTCTGCTACTGGTTCTGTGAGTCTGCTACTGAGTGAACGCTTTGTGCGCACATTCACACTTTGTGCGCATGTGTGCCTGAGGCGTGCCCGCACAGCACTAAAAAAGGAACATTTTGAAGCCTTCTGAGTCTGCAAAGGTAAGTAGAACAGCAAGGGGGAGAATCCGCTGTGCCACATGATTTAGATTAGCTAGAAAGCAGGAAATGTCAACTAGCTAATATAAATCGCTCATCACAGCTGATCATCGCCCAGCTGATTGTCATAAATACCAGTTCACCTGAACCGGTAGAATTTTTTACTACCGGTTCAGAAGAACTGGTCCGAACCAGCAACATTTCACCCCTGGTATAGGTTCTCCTCAGGGGTGGGTTCTACCCACCTTCGCTACCGGTTCTCTTTGTGCACGTGCGTGCAAGCGCGCGTGTGAAATTTGCGCGTGCGTGCTTGCTTTGCTCGCTCGCGCGCGCGTAAACCGTGCTACTGTGCATGCGCAGAAACTTTAATTTAAGAAAAATCGCCGAAAAAGCGCTCTGCGCATTCGCAGAGAGCTAATTTCGGCGATTTTTGAAAAAAAAGGTGAGTTGGGGCACGCAGGTGGGCCCGGGTCCGGGACGCTGCGAACCGGTTCGGTGACGTCACAGCATCACCGCTACCTACTCGCGCGAACCAGACCGAACCAGGGGCAACCCACCACTGGTTTGAAGTGATGGAAGGAGTGTGTTGATTTCAGACCTAAACATACATCCAATTTCATATTCAGTTATTGTCACATTATTGGGTAAAAAATTATATGATGCAACAAGGAGCATGAAGCTAAACACTAATCTGACAACAGATAAGTAAATGTACTCACAGGGAAAATGAAGTTAATAATTGCAAATTTTATATAAATTATGAAAAATCTACATTGAGTGGATGAATTTGTTTACCTTGGTAGAAAGTTTTCTACAGAAGGGGAAATGGATGGGAAAATGTTAGGAAGTACAAATGTTGGTAGTAAAGTAGATGGTGGGTGATTTTGTGAAGAATGAAAGAAAGGGGAAGCGTTACAGTACCCATGCAGATAGGGTGAAGAATGAATGTTTATCAGATATAAAATGAATGTAAGATTGAATGACCAGTATGAAACAAGTGTTTTGAGTCTTTGTCATGTACAGAATATGAATGAAGATCAAATTGCAAAACAAGTATGTGAAGGATAAACGACTCAAGGGAAGGGGAAGATCAAAAATGTTGTAGTTGACTCAAGCTGATGATTTTAAAAGAGAAAAGTTAAGTTTAAAGACCATTGGGTTCTTCGTTTCCATTTCATTGAAGGGCTAGGTAACTTCTTCAGAGATAACAAGCTCAGAGAAACCCTGGTACCTAGCAGTTCAACCCTGAACTACATATATATTTTTCACTGTTGGGAACAAAAGCTTTAACAACAAAAGGCAATGTGTAAAGCAAGGCACATGAATATGGGGGAAGCGAGAATGGTTTCTGAAGATAGACGGATATTGTGGGATATAGTGGTGGTAGAGGAATTTTTATCCAGTTCTTTTTCTTATTCCATGCATTTTACTTATTTGTCTTACTATTTCTTACTCATTTTGTGTTTGGCATAAGGCTGCTCACTCTGGGATAGAAGAACTTGGTATGTATGTATGTATGTATGTATGTATGTATGTATGTATGTATGTACAAATATTTATTAACAGTAAGCTTTAAAAGTGTCCAGACCCTGAATAAATATTCAGAAAACCAAAACCCATTCTCTAGATTTTCTGGTGAAAAATAAGCAATATACGTAAGAGTTAAATGGGTAAGTATATGCACATATTAATATTTTGTATTTATATGTAGAATTAGCTAGATTTTTATATTGTTATGCTTGTGCTGACCTTTTTTTCTAAACAAAGACAAGAATGATTAACAATTGTATAAAATAGTCTTTTGTTTATCTCTATGATTTAACCTATTCATTGAATCTTTATTAAAAGATTTATTTTTTAAAAAAATTATCATTATAAAAATAAAGCATTCAATTCACTTTCACTATCTAAACTTTGTATATAGAATTTTAGATCTAACACAGATTAGAGCAATAATCATCTCATTCATTCCAGTGTTTCAAGAATCATTTTACCTCTTGATTTGGTATTGCTTTGAATAATGAATTCAGCTGGGTTGTGAATACTAAATAGCCCTGTACTACAGAATTATAAGCTTCCAGTCTTATGTGTGAGTATAAAATAGGATCCATCATGGCAGGGGTGAAATCTAAATTTTGTTACTACCGGTTCTGTGGGCGTGGCTTGGTGGGCGTGGCAGGGGAAGGA